>JASPKZ010007289.1:510000-702500 GCA_030220185.1 Diploptera punctata | reverse complement strand
TCAAAACGTTTCTAATGGTCATTGCTACAACATTTGGCCCAAAAATTTTCCTAACTACTTTATTCTCAAATACTCGTACTCTTTTTTCCTCCCTTAAAATATGAATACATGTTTCGCATCAATATAATATAACTGGGAGAATAACAGTTTTATATATTCTTTTGATTAATTTATTTTTAGAGAAGATGGGACAAGAGTCCCTGTAATGCCTAATAGCATGGGTTACCAGAATTGATCCTATGTTAAATTCTTTCTGCATTTAATTCCTGTTTGTTATTATTGTTCCTAGGTACAGTAAAACCTGTCTATGAAGGAAAATGGCGGTACCTTAAATATATTTCCGTCTTGGCAGTCTTCCCTCTTATAAACGTTGCCAAATTACAAGCTTGAATATTCTCACGCATTGTAAGGGTTTTACATGCACGCTTTAAAGACAACGTATTGAACTGAAATACAGACAAAATAGTGTATGTAACACAGTTCAGTTTGCACGGCAATACAAAACAAATTTATTACATAAAAGCGAGAAGGAACTCAACTACAGGAAGACTGAACACTTTCCCCAACTCCCTCGCAGGTTACGTAAGCAGGCAATGGATAAGCGAGGGATTCCCCGCTATGACACATAAGCAAGGGTATCCCCGCAATACAACGGCAACACAAGAAAGTAAAACGATACAATGCAGAAAGCGTCACATGCAGAATTTTCACGCGTGGTCATTAATACTGTAATTAGAATAATTTTCCGTCTTACTGAGGTAAAAATTAACCCATTCGCCTCAGAAGACGACCTACACTCGCTTAACTCTGCTGTTATGCATTTTGCAATATTTTGTACATCCATTAGCAGGATCCATCCATAGTAATTCTGCCCGAAGGCAGGTCCTTCACTGCAATCATAGCATTTTCATGCTATGCTTGCAGCTCTACTAGGGAATTGTAGGTGTGGTAGCTTCCCGTTGCTTAACCTTTCATTAACATTTATGAATAGTAGAGGTTTTTTTTTGCCTTCACTCTTATTGTGATATGGAGTACCGTTATCTTTTGTTTGTTTTGAATGTCTGAAATTAGACAATATAATTTATGGCGACTTAATTTCCATTTCAGGGGAAATACATTGAAGATTTAAACCTGAAGCGAATGGGTTAACTATTGGTACCTCAAAAACCATTCCGTTTCCGCGTTATGAAGGTTTTCGGCTTATACAGGACGATTTTATAATCGTACCGTTCTGGAGATTTTTTTTCCGTCTCTACGGGTTTCCTTCTTATTAAGGTTCCGGCTAAGACAGGTTTTACTGTATTTGAATTCAGCCACTTCTTCAAAATTTGCCTCATATTTCCTCGAGTGGCTGTATAAAGAGACATCCATCTCGGGAGGGTGGGTAAAGAGAGATTCTCAAAAAAAATGTGTTATGTAGCTAGAAAGAGTGACAATTTTTTCATCATCATCATCAGCAGCAGCAACATTCACGGATTAAGCCCATGTGGTTTGTACCGGTCTCATTGGAAAAGGTTCAATCCATTTCTTTTTCGGTCTACCAACATTCCTGTATCATTTTGGTTTGTAATTGAGTATAATTTTTGGTATTCGTTCATCTTTCATTCTTTGGACATGTTGTTTTCATTTTTTTAGATTATTTTGTTTTATCTAATAGTTTTAAAATTTCTAATATCTTCACTTCTTCTTTTTTCTAGAAGTTTGCAGCCACCCACACTACTCAGAAATCTCATTTCAGTTGCTTCTATGATATTCTCTTCTCTTTTAGTTAAAACCCAAAATTCACTATGATACAACAGTAGGGGGACTGCCTCTGCTTTACAAAATTTTAGTTTTGTTTATTTTCTTGTATGTTTCAATATTCTCTTAATTGTGCCACATATAAAATTAAATTTATTGCGTTTGTTAAAAAAGATAATTTTTCTGTCATAAAAAATAATACTGATATTGTAGGACAGAGCATTGGTCATTACTATATTTGATAGTGTATTTTATGGTAACTCGTAATTTTGGATTCTTGGTGTGTAAAAAGATAACAAAATGTAAATTTAAATAAAAAATCTTTACACACCCAACCGATTATATATATCTTACTAGAAATTGTTAGAATGTTTCCGAGACCATGAAACATCTGATATGTCAGGTCTGTTAAACTTGCTGATTGTCACAATTAATTGTGAGTCCAATAAATCCCCCAACTGATCGAGTTTGTCTCCAACAGACACATTTTTCTTTCTCTGGAGGAGAAAAAGAACAGTCAGAGATTTATTTTCTCCCAGAAGACTCGCTAAATTTGTATTGTCTGTTTAACTTGACTGGCATTTGTTTTCTTATAAAAATGGAGTCGCGTGAAGTCTGAGAACAAATAAACAACCGCAGATAAATGAAAATTGAATTAAATAAAAATCTTATCAAATAATCATATTAGATATTACACAGACAGCTGGCCGACACGATAATGTTCCAAAATTAAATTCAAGGGAACCTCTGTTGTAAACTTGTATAACACATACAATGCAATGTATCCTACAGGATTTATGGGTTCCCAACTCTTAACCCTTTTTCGAAACTTATTCTTAATCATTAAGAAGAAGTATGAGGGAGCTAGGTCTGGAAGAATTGGAATGGGAAGATAGAGAAGAATGGAGAAAGAAGATAACATTTAAAAAGCTTCGGGAACAGGAAGATGTTTTATTACATTGTAAACATGTTTATAAATAAATCCTTCAAGGATACAACAATTGGTTTAATTTATTCAATATTTTAGATAAAACAGAAGAAAATGAATATAAAAAAATTTAAACGTATGTCGAATTACACACTATATTGTAATAATAACAGTTATTGATTTCGTTTTCATTGCGGTCCGCCACATTTAAATAAATGATACGAGAAATTAGTGTTTTGCCAATTTAAGAGATAACTAACTCAATTCTAGATACAATTAAGGACAGAAAAATATCTTGAATATTAACTAACTCACTGGTGCTATCAAACACGAAGGTTCATGACCGCGCGGAAATAAGCTCTCCGTAGATTCCTATCCTGTGTTAATGTTTTCCAATCATTCCCTGTACAATGTATTTCACTAAAGTCACAGTTAAGGTCATTCTCCCAACTCATTCCTGGTATACCAACTGGGCGTTTTCCCTCTGGTTTTCCTGCAATAAGCTTCCATGCCCTTTTTTTTCATTTCTCATACGTTTCATAAGTCGTGCCCTTCGAGATTTACCTGTTCTTATTATCTCTGGTTTCCTATAAACAGCATGTAGCCCTCTGTGATGAAGTCTTCTCCATTATCCTATCTGTTCATCTCTCTTTGGTCCAAACATTTTCCTCAGATCTTTACTCTCAAATACGATTAAAGTTTTAAGAAATGTGAAGCAGAACCTGATATCTCAGTCGTCCTCAATAATTTGCAGTGTTGTTTTATAGGAGGCCTTTCGAAAACTTATGTATCATCTTCTGCTTTCATTTTGGTGCTGACTGTTGTTTGTTAGTAATTATTTTGTACAGAGGGTTTATATTGCTAGGTACGTTCTCATTTAACGGATGTTTAATTGTGGTTTACTTGATAATTTCTAACTCTTTGAGAACGTTGATTTTCGATGTATCGTTTCCTCTATGCAGGATCGATAATACATTAAAAAGTAAAGTAAAGTGATCCCACAACAGGCCCGGAGACCCTTGGGGTAGTAGGAGGTTAAGGCTCCCACTTTTTCTAGACAATCGGCACTTTATGTCAGCCGGGTTGTCAGCCCTGCGTGACTGCCGCCTTTACCCCCAGAACAAGAGTCTGGTACTCATTTCCGTTAGAGGCTGAGTCGACCCGAGGGCCATAATGCCGCCAGAGGGTTTGGGTCAGTTTAAAAATCCTGACCCCAACGGGACTTGAACCCTCGACCCTCCGGCTTGTAGCTCAGTGCCTTAACCATACGCTACGGCGTGCCCCATCGATAATACATTGTCTAACGTATTTTAAAAATCTTGTCTCGAATATGAGCCTCAATAAATTATATTTCAAATCCATACAATATAATTGTGAGAATAACAGTTACATATTTTCAGTTTAAGAGGGGTGATGGGTGAAATTTTCAAAATTTTCAGCCAAATTTAGCATTTTTTGTATTAAAAAAAATATTACATATAAGCTGGTGAAGTTTGAGTGTCCTATGGCGCTTGTAAGTCTCCCTAATGACTGTAGGAGGGCATGTATGCTACATTCTAATTTAACTGCATGCAAACTTTCAAACTGGCTTTTCCACATTACTATTTTCATTGCATTTCAATATATTCAAATCAAAATAGCATTCACAAATCTTAATGATAGAAAAACGAAATTTTAACTGCATGTCCCACACACTATGGCTAATAATTCTATACATGGAGTTTGAAACAATGTTGACAGTTTTTTAAATAAAAAATAAAATATGTGTAGTAATTTAAAAAAAAAATCATATGTTTCTTCTTCTCTTCTTCTTCCTTCCAAGTATTAGGCCAAGGCCTGTTATGATCCTATAGAAAATTTTTCCTCCAGCGTTTCATAGGACGGCCCAGTGATCTTCGTCCTCTTGGTATATAATTATAAACAGCTTTAGGGATCCGATTTGAACTCATTCTTTCAAGATGGTGTTTCCAATTTAGTTGGTACTGTTTAATATATTCCAAAACTGGCGTAGTCTTCAATTCTTTTAAGATATCGGTGTTCCTTTTCCGATCCCATCTGGTGTAACCCGCTGTTCTGCGCATGAATCTCATTTCACAAGCCGTTATTCTGCTTTCATGTTGTCTTTTTAGTGTCCATGCTTCACTACCATATGTCAACACTGGTCTAGCCAAAGTGTTATATAAACGTAATCTGGTGTTTTTTTTTTGTACAAGGGATGGTTTCATAGCTTGATTAATAATTCCCAAACTGTTATTGTAACTAGTAATTTTTTCAGGGATATCCTATTCAACCCAGATAGAGAGATAATATCCAAGGTATTTAAATTGACTATTTAACTCATGCCCCAAATGGGAATCAATGACCAATCACGTTTCAATGATTTCTGTTTTACAACCAATCAGAGTCGTGTTTCACGAAATATTTATCAGTGTTATAATTACCATATTAAAGAAAGCTCCTCCTTTTTAATATTCTGAACAGGTCTGACCATTATTTTGCAGTGACTCAGGGAACAGTAAAGCCGCCATATTTGAATGTTCAAAATGGCAGAAACAAGATTTGGCTGTGCTTCAAATGAAGATATAGACGAAATACAAATTTGACAATTGTGTTTTTAAATAATGATATTACTGAGTTCTTTTTGATAATTCTGTGTTCAATAATTGTGTTTTTAAATAATGATTTTACCGAGTTGTTTACTAAAAAATAAATTAATAACCTATAATTTTGGTTATAATATGCAGTTTGATGTGTTTAATTTTTTCTCCACTAGGATGCATTCTTATCATATTGCGATGATATTTCAAGTTTCCCACGCCAGATGGCAAATATATAACAAACATTATATGATCTTGTTGCAGTGGATGGAGAAACGAAACATAACGTTTCTCATTTGTTTTCAAACATCGCCGTTTACATTAAATAAATAAATATTTTAAAGTAACTATATTTAAATAATGATTTGTGAGTAAATAGCTTAATTTTATTTGTTAAATAGTCCTAACAAATGCCACTCTTGATTTCCAAATTCTCTAGATAAATTCACTCCTCACTTCGTGAGTCGTGAGTTTATCGATAATTTGGAAATCACTCGTGGCATTACTTATGATTAGATCTCTCTAAAATTTTATTCTGGAGACAGATTTTACTTTGTATGGGGTCCTTCCCATGAAATGCCATAATTTTAGTTTTGTTAATTGATATTTCCATATTAAATTTGGCACCTATTTTTTGTAAATTATAAATTGATCGTTGCAAATCATTTTCGGAAAGTGCCAGAAGAGCTAAATCGTCTGCAAAAAGAATGCAGAGGATGTATATATTTCTTCCTTTATTATAATGATATAGAAAAGTTAATGCATAGTGTTATTCTAAATAAGTCAGTGGTCGTGTAGAAAAATAATTGAAAAAATTATACGCAAACATTATGGGACTTATTAAAAATGTTAATGTGCAAATGTTCAAATGTATTTTCTTCATTAACTGAAAAACCTTTAGGCCTAGAAGGATGAAACTTTAGTATAATATTACCTATTATGGCATGAATGTGTGTACAAATAATCAAGTATCTACCTTAACAAATGTAGAAAATATAAATTTCACCCATCTCCCCCCTTAACGTTTTTAGAGAGAAATTGGATCGAGAGGAGTCCCTGTAAAGCACAATAGCTTGTATTTCGAGAATTGAGCCTATGTTTAATTTCGTTGTGCATCTCATTCCTGTTTGTTTAATGTTCCTAGGTATTTGAATTCAACCACTTCTATAAAATTCCCCGCATTGTCATTAACTGTCCATTTCCATTATATAATATATTTATATGTGTGACTGTCTATAGGCTCATTTAAGGGAGGAAAAGAGATTACAAGTATTTGAGAATAAAGTACTTTGGAAAATTTTTGGACCAAAGAGAGATGAACAGACAGGTGAAAGGAGAAGACTACATAACTATGAACTACATGAAGCCGGATATAATGGGAACAGTTAATTCTCATAGACTGCGATGGGCAGGACATGTTGCACGAATGGGGAATGAAAGACTTGCATGGAAGCTTCTTGTAGCAAAACCAGAGGGAAAAAGCACAGTTGGTAGACCAAGAATGAGGTGGGAGAATAACATTAACTATGATTGTAGGGAAGTAGATTATATAGGGAATGATTGGAAAGCATTAGCTCAGGATAGGGATGTATGGAGAGCTTATGTCCGCGTGGCCATGAACCAACGGGTTCCTTAGTGCCATTGAGTAAGTAAGTAAGTAAGTAAGGAAAATTTTTGGATCAAAGAGAGATGAACAGACAGGTGAATGGAGAAGACTACATAACAATGAACTACATGGTATTTATAGGAAGCCAGATATAATAAGAACAATTAAGTCTCGTAGACTGCGATGGGCAGGACATGTTGCACGAATGGGGAATGAAAGACTTGCATGGAAGCTTCTTGTAGCAAAATCAGAGGGAAAAAGCTCAGTTGGTAGACCAAGAATGAGGTGGGAGAATAACATTAACTATGATTTGAGGGAAGTAGATTATATAGGGAATGATTGGAAAGCATTAGCTCAGGATAGGGATGTATGGAGAGCTTATGTCCGCGTGGCCATGAACCAACGGGTTCCTTAGTGCCAGTGAGTAAGTAAGTAAGGAAAATTTTTGGATCAAAGAGAGATGAACAGACAGGTGAATGGAGAAGACTACTTAGCAATGAGGTAGATGGTCTTTATAGGAAGCCAGATATAATAAGAACAGTTAAGTCTCGTAGACTGCAATGGGCAGGACATGTTGCAAGTATGGGGAATGAAAGACTTTCATGGAAGCTTCTTGTAGGAAAGGCAGAGGGAAAAAGCTCAGTTGATAGACCAAGAATGAGGTGGGAGAATAACATTAACTATGATTTGAGGGAAGTAGATTATATAGGGAATGATTGGAAAGCATTAGCTCAGGATAGGGATGTATGGAGAGCTTATGTCCGCGCGGCCATGAACCTACGGGTTCGATAGTGTCAGTGAGTATGTAAGTAAGACTATAGGCATATATCTAGTTTTATTGATGTTTACTTCGAACCCTAATTTCTTAGAGTTAGTCAATAGAGTGTGCATGTTGGCCCTTAGTATCGCCTAGTTTAAGTGGAACGCACGGCGAGGAATTTTTAGTGATTTTTATTATTCCAACTGTTAGCTGACATGACCTTGCTCGCGGAATGCAATTACAAGGGTGGATTCTGTCACGTTCGCGCACCCACTATATTATCCTCTAACTCCACCCGCTCTACTCTTCTTCATATTCCCAACCATTACGTTGTTACCCTCTCTATTACTTTTGCATTCCTTTTTCTTACCCCACATTTCATTACTCATATTTACCATATTCTTGCATTTTTATTTGACCTTACTCTGTTTTCAGTCGTATGTGTTTTTTGCCATAATTCGAAGATATAACAACTTCCAATAAAAATAAATTATAAAATAAAATATATCCTCAACTATTTTTATGGGTTTTACGTTTTCTTCTTAGAGACTTTACTTTCACCAATATCTGCTTATTATCAAATATATTAATTGATATAGAGCACTCCACGTTTTTGATGGTAAAATATTTTTTTTTTTGTAGATAGCTCCTGTTTTATTCTAGATGTGTTGGAGATGATCTTTTTGTTGACTACTTTAATTTTATCCCAAGCGTGTTGGAAATTAAAATTATTTTTCACTTTTTAGTTCGGTTTTCTATCGGCCGCGGTGGACTAGTGGTTATGCTCCTTGCCTCTAGTCCCGTGGGTCGCGGGTTCAAACCCGGTCGGGGTCGATGGATTTTATTTAGGATGGGAAAATCCAAGGAGTAAGTGGGAGGGACTTTAAGTCGTGGGTCCCGAGTCTGAAGATTTTCAGGCTCGTGAAAGATCCTTAAGCCTGAATGAAAAGGCCTCTAAGCAAAATTTACCGAATTTTCCCGTCCTAATACTACCTTGGTTTCCTAGATGTCAGTATGAGGCGGAACGCTGACCACGTACCACTCAAAATTACATCTATACGAAAACAAGTGTAACTAAATTAATATGGTTCAAATTCTTTCCTGTAGGGGGAGAGCGCCTAAATCTCTGAAAAGGGAAAACATGGGCTTACAAAAAATTCGGGTTTCTAATAAAGCGTGTTGTTTTAGTTTTTTTAAACTGTTACTCGTATTTCACTGGTATTCAGAGTGGAGTCGATGACCTTATTTAAGTCACTTGAAATTTTCTGAATTACTAATTGACGGTCGCGGATGGTTTCTGAAGAACTGCTTACTGTAGACGTGTGAGTGTGGGGAAGTTCTGTCACGTGTCCTCGCCTTATAAGGGCGATGACTCCTCCCATTAAGTCATCTTCCCCACTCCAAATCCACATTATAGATTTGAGAGTGAAATATCATTCGTTTGGTGTTCCCAAATGTTGCTAATACAATGTTTTGCGGTATCCATCATTTCATATTAAAGTTATAAACCACATTTAGAGAAGGTGCAAGGGTTTCGCTTTTTGTGGGTGTGTGGAATAACGCAGTTCAAAACACGATGTCGTACAAATGATTAGACAGGAGACGGAGGAAGTGAAAATCTACATACATGCAGACGACATACAAGACCTGCAAAGAGTAACCAACCAACTTGAGAAATGGGCACAGAAAAACAAAATAGAAATAAACTCGGGGTAAACGGTACAGATGACATTCTGCAAAGGAGGTCGAGAAGCTGCGGAGGACAGATCAGGAAAGGGAGAAGAAGAGACAAGAGATATGGCTGGACTTTTATACAACAGAAGCCATGACAAACAGATCCTGGACCAACACCAATTAAGAACTCCGACACCTGGTGAACTCAATAGCAGTGCATGGATACCACCACAAGATATGCAAGACCAAGTGTTTCCACGATCCCGGGAACAACTGTGCGAGCAACCATGCGACCGTTACCATGTAACCACCTGCAAAAAACGAGGGAAATCCCTGGTAGAATTCTGCGAATAACAAACTACATGAATCAAACTAATGACAAAACTTATGTAATATATATATATTCTGCACAACTTGTGCGCATTTATTCTATTATTATAAATGTTACTAATAAATCATATGCACGTTAGTGCGCATTCCAGTTATTATTAAATGTATTGACAATTTTCTACGTGTTCCCTCACTTCTTTCTTGGGATTTTACTCACTCAGTACTATTTTATCGTTTTGATTTCATTTTAGTTTTGGGCCAAATACAATAAGAACAGTTAAGTCTCGTAGACTGCAATGGGCAGGACATGTTGCACGTATGGGGAATGAAACAGGGGCAAGGAAGCTTCTTGTAGGAAAACGAGAGAGAAAACTCCCAGTTGGTAGACCAAGAATGAGGTGGGAGAATAATATTAACCATGATTTGAGAGAAGTAGATTATACAGGGAATTATTGGGGAAAACATTAGCTCAAGAATAAATAAATATATTAGCTCCAACAAATTTGAGATTATCTAATAAATATATAAAAATGTATATTTGTTTGTTTGTTCGTAGTTTATGCGCGGCCATACCGTTGATCCGATTGGGGATTTTTGCAAAATGTTCGGGAGATTCCCGGGATCGATATAGGCTATAAAAGAGTTGAGATACTTAACTCCTACACCCTACAATTGTCATGGCTTCGTCTACAAGATCGTAGAACCATCCATTCCCTATGTCTTCTCTATAAAACATTACACACATCATTACCTTATTATTTATCACACCGCTTCACTAAACTCTCTGATACACATAACTTAGATACCCGATCCCTTGAGCACAGTGCCCTATATATCCCTCCTCATCACACTACCTATTATTCGAAATCTTTTACAGTTTCTCTTGCTAGAACATGGGATTCACTTCCACCCTATGTCAGAGACTGCCAAACTTTACCATCTTTCAGAAACAAATTGAAAATAAAATTACTAACAGAAACAACTCACTAATATTACTTTTTAAAAATTAATAATGCGTTTTTGCATTATTTAATAAAAATAGACTTAGGATTTGTTAATATATTTACCTAATGCCTTGTATAAAAAGCGTAGATTAATTCATTGTAGTTTATTACTTTCTTTGTATTTTTTTATCTTTTCTTTTTACGTATAGTAGATTCGAGCTGTTATTCCTTTTTTTATTCATTGTATCATTAATTTAATTTTAATTGTATTTAGTTTCATTGTATTATTAGACATTATTTTCATTATTATTCAATATGACATAATTAATTGTTCAATGTCTATTATTGTAATTTTTTTGTATTCATATGTAACATATGTTTGTTCTGGTGAGTGGAAGAGAAGGCCACATGACCTTAACTCCACCAGGCTAAATAAATCTATTCTATTCTATTCTATTAAAAAACACCCTTTGTAGTGAAAAACGTGAAAAAGTCCTTTTTTTTACAATTAATGACTAACGCTACCTAAACCATAACAAATACACAAAATTAATGTACACAGAACTTACTATCTCAAAACGCTCTACAAAAAATTTCGCGACAGTATATGTTTATCTTTTATAAATAAAACACAATAGCCATTGTTTGTCTTTCATTGATGCCAAGGAGATCAGGATAAGTAGCCTAGATTCCCAGGCAAGCATGTGCTGCCATACCATTCATCCGATTGTCATGGGGCTTTCTGCAAAATGTTCAGGATTTTCCCGGGGAGGTTATAGAATATAAGAGAGTTTTAATGCTCAAGCCCTTCACGCTTAAATATCACCTTCTGTAGTGAAAAAACGTGAAAAATGTCGCTTTTTGTAAGCTTAAATGACTTACGCTGCCTAAACCATAACAAATACACACAATTATTGTACACAGAATTGAATATCTCAAAAAAAAAAAACTCTACAGAAAAGACCGCGACAGCATATGTTTATATTTTAAGGATAACTCACAATAACCATATTTGTATTTCATTGATGCCAAGAAGATCGGGATAAATAGATTCGCGGGCAAGCATAGCAGCGCACGAAAGGTATTCTTTTATGGATAACTCAAAATAACGAATTTTGTCTTTCAGCTCATTTATGCCAAGTACATCGGGATGCGTAGATTCCCGGGCAACGCCGGGTAATCAGCACGGGGTATCTAAAAGTAATAACGTTATAAATTTATATTTATTTTTCCTTTTACTTACTCAACTAAATGCAAAAACACATAATTTATTTAGGTGTGGCAGCGCACGCCGGGTATTAGCTATTTCTAAAAAAAAGTATTAATTAATTAGATGGATAGAGAGCTTATGAACCTACGAGTCCGATATGCACTAGAGTTAGTGTACTAATGAAAGTTATGGGTCGCTAGTAGGTGGCTCTTCAACTTCATAAAATTGATAACCACTGTTGTATAGTATTTCAATAGAAGAGATAATCCTGATGGAATGTTTGAGTCAATTTAGAAGCTCGCAGGACACAATGAATTAAGTTGATCCTGTGGGATAGAGGCTTTACAACTCGCATTCTGCAGCTTTGTCGGGATTAACACTTGCCGCTCATCATCCTGCTTTACTACACTGATTTTTAGAACCTCAAAATAAACCTCATTGGTGTTTGTATTGCCAACACTCAATGACAGTCCAATGTTAATTTACTAAACTCCATAATGCGACTGTTCTATAAGGTTCTTGGTCAAATTCCCCAGTTTTCTAGTGTAAATGATAGTCTAAAAAACTTGGAATTCTGATTCATTATCGCGTTGGTTCATGATCGCGCAGAGATAAAAGCCCTCCACATATCCGTATCCTGAGCTAATATTTTCCAATCATCCCTGTGCAATTTACTTCGCTCAAATCATAGTTGATATTATTCACCCACCTCATTATTGGCCTAGCTATTAGCTGCTTTCTCTCCATGCACCTCTTACATTCCCAATTCGGGCCAAATGTCCCGCCCAACCCAGTCTACGAGAGCTAACTGTTCTTATTACGAGTATATCTGATCCCTATAAAGATCATGTAGTTCATTGTTATGTAGTCTTCTCCATTCATCTGTCTGTTCATCTCTCTTTGGTCCAAAAATGTTCCTAAGAACTTTATTCTCAAGTACTTGTAATCTTCTTTCCTCCCTTAAAGTAAGAGTCCATGTTTCGCATCCATATAATATAACTGGTAGAATAACAGTTTTATATATTTTCAGTTTAATATTTTTTTAGAGAAATTGGGACAAGAATCCCTGTAATGCATAATAACACGCATTTATAGAAATAGGATTATGGTTAATTTTTATGTGTACCTCATTCTTTTTTTTGTAATTATTATTCCTAGGTACTTAATTTCAGCCACTTTTCCAAAATTTCACTCATTTCCATTATATAATGTATTTCTATGTGTAAGCATATATTTAGTATTATTGATGTTTACTTCCAGCCTCAATTTCTTAGTGTTACTCAATAGAGTATGTGTATAAGGAGGGAAATAAACATGTTTAAATTAATTAACAGAATAGAACAAGGTAGAAATGTTTGGAAACAACATGTACAGAGAATGAATGTCGACCATATACCAAAACTGATGATGAATTTACAACCCTAGAAGAAATATATGAAGCCCGAAGACAAGAAGGACATAACAATGTTAAAGATGAGACTCCAACAAGTATAATGAGACTTCATCCATGAAGGCCCTGATGATGAACTTCATTTTGATATCAAATCGTCATTCGTCGCGAATTAGACCTTTTTAATCCAGTTTCAGCCTTATCTAACAGTCTTTTAAGAGGTCTTCCTGGTGGACGATGTCCATTGGGTTTATATTGCATTATCATTTTTTGGAATTTTTATTACATGCCCTAGCCAGTTTAATTTATATCTGTTGAGTTTTTCTTCTGCTGATTCTAATTCTAATTGTTCTAAAATTTGTTCATTATTTTTTCGATCTAAAAGAGTGTACCCTGCTGCCCTCAGAAATTTCATTTCCGTTGCCTTGATTCTGCTCCTGTCTATTTTTCTTAATGTCCAAATCTCACTTCCGTATAAAAGGGAGGGCAATGATAAAGTACAGCATGTTTTTATTCGTGTGGATTTTTGTACCAGTTTATCTTTTAATGTATTAGTTATTATTCGTAAGATTTGTGTAAATTTGGTGATTTTTTTGTTCACATCTTTTTCATTCTGATTAGATATTTCACAATCTAAATAGTTGAAATTTTGTACTTGTTCTAGACATTGGTTATTGTGTAATATCTTACTTATTATTGTTTCTTCTCCTTAAAATGCCATTACTTTAGGACTTTTGTACTGAAATTTCCATCCCAAAATATTTTAATATATTATTTATTGTACTATATAGTCCTATTTGTAAATCATTCCCTAAAGAATTGGGAATTATAACTTGACCATCTGCGAAAAGTAGCGTATTTATATTATTCATCAATGAAATTTTACAGAGTCCAAAAAATAGGCGTGGCTTCCATAGACTGCCCACGCGATTGACAGACATAATTTTCGCGATATTAATATACCTATATCAATTAAAATCAATAAAAACACATTCATTAGCTTAAAATAAGCATTAAAAACAACTTGACAAGCATTTAATACCAATATCCACATAATGTAACACAACAATACACACTTTAAAAAATCACTCGCCTCCCATTGGCGGATGGCCGAAGGCGCCATATTTAAACACACACTGCTTAAATATCAATCAAATACGCACACAGAATTTAATTCGTTACTTATATATTTATCCGGTAATTTTACACAATGCTAAATCACACCGGGCAACTGCTTTAGCAGGAACCCGGGGTTCTACTATTCAGGACATCCAGGAGAACCGAAAGGATTTGCTCACCGCTAGTCATTCATTTGGCTTTTCCACCAAGATCTGCTTTCCAATGTTAATGTTCAGGTTATATTATTTCTGATGTATAGATTAGGCTCAATTTAGAAATGATTATATATAAAGTTTTCTTGGGTTTTCCGCGTCATGGATTCAAGATCGGCCTCTGGCCACTGACTCTGACGCTTTAGCATGATCCCACATGCCATTATCAAGTCGTTATCATATTCCTTGATAATGGCAAGTAGGATCATGTCGAAACGTCGAAATCAGTGGCCACAGGCCGACCTTGAATCCATGAACTCGGAAAACCCAAGAAAACTTTATTAATCCGCGAAAATCTACATAATAACACATATATATATATATAAGTATATATATATATATAACTAAAGAGAAAAAATCACACACACACACATATTACACATCCAAGTTAACTGTTCACGGGCGGAGGGGAAGAGTTTTAGCGCTAGTGTCGCCGATCTACTGAATCTGTGGAAGGGATGTAGGAGAAAACTGTACATCCGATCACGTATTGAAATTTTTCAACATCAGATGTGGGGGGTGAATCTCTAAACACGTGTGAAAGATCTTAACATGGTTGTCAAAGTAGTCATTTAAGCATGGAAGGCTCAAGTGGTCGGATCATTTAAAATCACAGTATTTGTCGTCTCTCTGTCACCAGCCTCACAATAAATCACAAGTGGCAACATGTAATGAGAAGGGCAAGGAAGGGACAGCTCATCCCTAGACGTAACCCCAAAAGTAACAGGGTTGTCAAGTTAGTCATTCTGCCACTGACCGCGCAGAACGACGGATCATTAAAATACATAGTATTTGTCATCTCTCTACCTGCCAATCAAATAACATAATACAAAGGACAGGAAGTGGCAACATAGTAAGGAATAAAAATAGAAAGACAGTTTGTTAGTTGACATATTTTCCGCCTGCACAAAACACTTGGATAGGTAATATATATATAACTAGTCCACCGCTGTGGTCTCGAGGTAGCGTACTGCTTTGTCACGCAGCGGACCCGGGTTCGATCCCCGGTCGGTGCAGTTTTTCTGGGTGAGGTTTTTATCGGGGTTTTTCCTCACCTGTAAGACAAATGTCAGGAAACCTTTAAGGCCCAAACGGTCTCCGAAATCATATGGCCATCATCATTATCATTATCATCATCATCCTTCACCGGTGTGGAAAGCAACGGGAAGCTACCACACCTACAATTCCCTAGTAAAGCTGCAAGCATAACATGAAAATGCTATGATTGCAGTGAAGGACCTGCCTTCGGGCAGAATTACAATAGATGGATGAATATATAACTAAAGAGAAAAAATCATGCCTCAAAAGGGAATTGATATGTAAAAAGAAAACAGTATATAATTACACCGAATCCGGACTCTATATCATGTATTGTAAATGAAATGAAGGAATTTGCGTATCACGCAGACAGCCTCCGGCACGTAATCTGTAGGGAAGGTTTGGTTGAGCTATTTTCAGTTTATTTCAGTCGTTACACAGTTTACCGTCCACATCCCGAATCAATACCACGAGGGTTTGGCAAATTCATATGGGACACACACTCACTTATGTACAGTCACCAACAAAACTATTATATAGCCATTATAATTAATTAAATTAAATGTAGGTAGTTCCACTGTGAGTACAAATGTTTAAAACTTCCAGTTAGAATATCCATCCATAGTAATTTTGCCCGAGGGCAGGTCTTTCACAGCAATCATAGCATTTTCATGCTAAGTTTTGCAGCTTTACTAGGGAATTATAGGTGTGGTAGCTTCCCGTTGCTTTCTACACCGGCGAAAGATGATGATAATGATAAGGATGATGATGATGGCCGGATGATTTTCGGGGACCGTTGGGCCATAAGCTTCCTGACATTTGTCTTACAGGTGAGAAAACAATCCCGAAAAAACCTCACCCAGGAGCCTGTCCCGACCGGGAATCGAACCCGGGCCTGCTGCGTGACAAGGCAGCACGCCACCTCGAGACCACAGCGGTGGACAGTTAGAATATAAGGATGCGAAATATGGACTCCTACTTTACGGAAAGAGGAAAGATTACGAGTATTATAGAATAAAGTTCTTCGGAGCATTTTTGGACCAAAGAGAGGTAATCGCAGACAGGTGAATGAAGAAGACTACATAACAGTGAACTACATGATTTTTATGGGAAACCAAATATAATAAGAACATGTAAGTCTTGTATATTGTGATGGGCAGGACATGTTGCACAAATGCTGAATGAAATAGCGCCATTGAAAATTCTTGTAGGAAAAACACAAGGAAAGCTCCCAGTTTGTAGGCCAACAATGAGGTTATTCGAGGTAAGTGGATTATACATGAGATCATTGGAAAATAATAGCTCAGGATAGGGATGAATGTAGAGCTTATATCCGCGTGGTCATGAACCTATGGGTTTGATAGTTCCAGTGAGTTAAATATATATATCCGCAGCGCATCCCAGTCGTTAAGGCATGGTGCCTTGGCTCAAAGCCACGGGAATTGCGCTGGTTCGAGTCTCCATGGATGAAGACTTTTCTCACGGAATTTCGGCCAGTATGGGACCGGTTCCCACCCAGTATAATGAGCCATTTGGGTAGCTACAATAAGTAGTGGCTCCAAGTTGATAAAATCAGCTATAACGACTGTGGGACCCGACACGCTGACCACATGTTACCCCAATGCTGGCTCGATGAACATCTAACTCTGCGATAAAACATGTGAAAAGAAACTATTTTGAAGTTTTACAAAGTATTGGCAGTTCCATCTCTTATCTATGGATGTGAAACCTGGACATTAACAAAGGCAGATAGTAAACAAATAGAGGCTGCTGAAATGAAGATGTTGAGAGCAATAGCAGGATACCAAAGGACCGATAAAAAGAAAAACGAAGATATAAGAACACAACTTAATATATTTAATCTCTGTGAAAGAATAGAATACTATCAAAATGCTTATCTTCAGCACGTATTACGAATGAATGAACAGCGCATACCAAGAAGAATGTATAATTATAAACCAAAAGGGAGAAGAATGTTGGGAGAAGACCATTGAAGAGATGGAAGGAACAATTTGACCTATAATGAGATCGAAACAGGCCATTGGGCTTAATCCTTGTTGTTGTTGTTGATGATGATGATGATGATAAAAGGCCATGTATATCAAGATATCCATCAGTAACTTAAAAAAAAATCACAGGGAGAATTTTCTGAACTCTCTGCCATGAAATGAGATTAGGATTAAAGAATGGATTACTTGGAAATCTTGTATTTCCATATGAACATCGCTTTTGTGTTTTAGTTCTATGGGATTAAAAACTCAAAGCGCTTTGTATGATAGAGATGTTGAGAGAGCATTTGCTCATGCAATCAATTCAGACAAGCGAACTGGCCGCTAAGAACCATCTCGACAGCTATTGTTCATTTATGACGCGCCTGTTGATACCCAAAGAGAACAAATGACTTCATCCCAAAATCTCGGCAACAATCCACCACAACTAATTTACTTATTGCTACTATCGTAGCCGCTTGCATACGCGCTCATCAACTAAATTATTCAATTATTCTCTGCATAATTTATCTCTCAAAACAATCATAATTGATTTTATTATCCTATCACATTCGTGTCGTATCTACTGGGTGTTGTTTTACTGGCATGCCCCTATTTTATTCACTGTCCTACCTACTGGTTGTTTTCTTCTGGTTTCCCGACATGAAGATTCCGTGTCCCTCTTTCATTCCCTTCATTCTCCATGCCTGCCACATAACTTGACCACAGTAGTCTACGATATTTAATGGTAATAATATATATGACATGATAAGAAAAATAAATGCTTGGATGGGATTTGAACCCGGACTTCTGGATTGATACCAATTACGCTACTAAGCAAATCTAGTACAAACATTTATTTTTCTTATATATATATATATATATATATATATATATATATATACAAGCGTTACTGCTATAAAGTAAATATTCTCTTTAATAATTTGCTTAACTGTTATGTTAGCCGCTAGATGGCAGTCGGAAGATCTTTCCGCTACCTCTTGTGTGAATTGAGAAAACTACATGTATAAGAAAATTGTATGTTTGTCTTGGAATTCTTGGGTAGCTCGGTTGGTTAGAGCGCTAAAGGTACAGACTTTAGAGACTCGAGTTCGAATCCCGACTCAAGCATTCATTTTTCTTTTCATATCATATCATATCATATATATATATATATATATACATACATACATATGACATGATAGGAAAAATAAATGCTCGGACGGTACTTGAACCTTGATTTCTGGATTGATACCCCAGTGCGCTACTGATTACGCAACCAAGCAAGTCCAGTACATTCATTTTTTTATTGTATATATGTTATATTGCAGATTTTCGCGGATATAAGTATGAATATGAAAGTTTTCTTGGGTTTTCCGCGTCTTGGATTCAAGTTCGGCCTCTGACCACTGATTCCGACGTTTCGGCATGATCCCACATGTCATTATGAAGGAATAATAAGTTCCAGTCACAGTTTTATATAATAAAATACATACTGGTTTTCCTACAAGAAGCTTCCATGCACGTCTTTCATTCTCCATTCGTGCCACATGTCCTGCCCATCGCAATCTACGAGACTTAACTGTTATTATTATATCTGGCTTCCTATAAAGACCATGTAGTTCATTGTTCCGGAGTCTTCTCCATTCACCTGTCTGTTCATCTCTCGTTGATCCAAACATTGTCCTAAGAACTTTATTATCAAATACTGGTAATATCCTTTCCTCCCTTAAAGTAAGAGTCCATGTTTCACATCCATATAATATAACTGGTAGAATAATAGTTTTATATGTTTTCAGTTTAACGTTTTTTGAAAGGAATTGGGACAAGAGTTCCTGTAATGCATAATAGCACGCATTTCCATAATTATTTTTCCTAGGTATTCATGAAATCCAATTAGAAGAATCTGTTCATTTAGCAATTCTTAAAGAGGGCAGTAATGTTGCGTGGATTTTATTTAGAGTGCTTCTCGTAGCTCCTAGATGGCACTATACCATCAATAATTCAGGCTGAGATCTCCGTAGAGAAGAAAGAGATACTTTACAACAAGTTTGATGTCTTGACATTCTCTAATAAAACAGAAGCAGAGAGAAATGTCTGACTGTTAACTCACAAAAACACAGTTTACATAAATAACAGCTGTACACGCCTGTTACAAGCTCACCATCAATTGTAACAACTTCACGCATTTCTTTTGCAATATTTATATTTTCTTGGGAACTTAAAACAAAGAACCCAACAACAAAATGCAACAATACAGGATCATTCTGTAAAAGCGTCCAAAAATGAAACAGAATATTGGGGATGCTGCACTGAACAATTGGACGATATCATGCATCAACTGGTTAAGCGCCATTAAAAAAATATTTTTGATGTCATCTGTTGCAGTGGCTAATTAAGTATGTGTACACACAACTTTAGCGCCAAATCTTTACATCTAACCATATTATTATAGAAAAATGTAAACGTCATCAGTCCTATCAGAGATTCTGTGTTTTGTAACAAACGGCTTTGAAACCACATCTTCATAAATGATAATCTAAATTTTGGATCATAAAGCTAAACGCCAAATGTTCCCGCTCTTAGATTGTTGGTGCATAACTGTCAAACAAGGAAAATAACTTGCAATATCCAGAATTGAAGAAGTAATTCTCTTCATGCCCGATGTTGTAGTAACATTCTGAAGAAGGACTTGTGTCCCTAAAAAGAATTACTGGTTCAGGTTTGGTTTAATTTTCGGTAGAGCCGGATTCTCTTCTTAGGGTCGGAAGTTGGTACACTGGATAGGAAAATAACTTCAAAATTACTAAAAAATGTTTCTTGTTGAAATAATTGCAAATTTATTCACTTCTTAATTTCCCAGCAGATCAAGTAAATGTAGGTGGTATTATTCTTCACCGTTAATTTAAAAGAAATTCTTTTCCTTTCTTAAATCACTTATTCTTCTTGTATTAAATATCACATTTTATCAGGAGAGCTCTTTGTTCAAAGTTGTATGCAGAATGACTAGTGTAATTCTTTTATAATTTTAAGACCATTATTACATCACGTGATGGTAATTTTAAATTCTATTGATTAATAATCCTTTAAATATAAGGTTTAATTTGATTTGTTAAATAAGAAAATTAATTGTTTTAGCATCCAATCGGAGTTTAGTTTACTTTCATTTAAGAATATGAAGTTAAGCACATGTTCTTACTACAGTTAGGCCTAATATAATATAATATAATATAATATAATATAATATAATATAATATAATATAATATAATATAATATAATATAATATAATATAATATAAATATAATATAATATAATATAATATATATAAATATAAACTATACTATAATATAATATAATATAATATAATATAATATAATATAATATAATATAATATAATATAATATAATATAATACAATATATAATATAATACAATTTATAATATAATATAATATATAATATAATATATAATATAATATAATTTAATATAAAATATAGTATAATATAGTAATAGTAATAGAAATAGTATAGTGTAATGTAATGCGGTGCGAGGTGCGGTGCGCGTTGCGGATGGCGGATTGCGGTGAGGTGGAAGGTACGGTGCGCGGTGAGGTGCAAGGTACGGTGCGCGGTGAGGTGCAAGGTGCGGTGCGCGGTGAGGTGCAAGGTGCGGTGCGCCCTGAGATGCACGAGCAGGTGCGCGGTGCGGTGAGGTGCGCGGTGCGGTGAGGTGCGCGGTTAGGTGCGTGGTGCGGTGGGGTACGGTGCGCGGAGCGGTGCGGTTAGGTGCACGGTGCGGTTTTCACGGCGGTACGCAGGGTGGTGCGCGGGGCGGTGCGCGGGGCTGGGTGGTATGCGGTGCGCGGGGCGGGGCGCGGGCCAGTGCGCGGGCCAGTGCGCGGGGTGGTGCGCGGGGCTGGGCGGTGTGCTGGGCGGGGCGCTGAGCGGTGTGCGGTGCGGGGCGCTGTGCGGTGCGGGGCGGTGCGCGGGGCGGTGCGCTGTGCGGGGCGCTGTGCGGTGCGCGGCGCTGTGCGGTGCGCGGGGCGGGGCGCTGTGCGGTGCGGTGCGCTGTGCGGTGCGCGTGGCGGGGCGCTGAGCTGTGCGCGGGGCGGGGCGGTGTGCGGTGCGCGGGGCGGGGCGCTGTGCGGTGCGCGGGGCGGTGCGCTGTGCGGTGCGCGGGGCGGTGCGCTGTGCGGTGCGCGGGGCGGTGCGCTGTGCGGTGCGCGGGGCGGTGCGCTGTGCGCGGGGCGGTGCGCTGTGCGGTGCGCGTGGCGGGCCGCTGAGCGGTGCGCGTGGCGGGCCGCTTAGCGGTGCGCGTGGCGGGCCGCTGAGCGGTGCGCGGGGCGGGGCGCTGAGCGGTGCGCGGGGCGGGGCGCTGTGCGGTGCGCGTGGCGGGGCGCTGAGCGGTGCGCGGGGCGGGGCGCTGAGCGGTGCGCGGGGCGGGGCGCTGTGCGGTGCGCGGGGCGGGGCGCTGTGCGGTGCGCGGGGCGGGGCGCTGAGCGGTGCGCGTGGTGGGGCGCTGAGCGGTGCGCGGGGCGGTGCGCTGTGCGGTGCGCGGGGCGGGGTGCTTTGCGGTGCGCGGGGCGGTGCGATTTAATGTTACGTAATGTAATATAAAGTAATATAATATAATATAATATAATAATTATATAGTATAAGTAATAGTAATATTAATAGTAATAGTATAGTGTAACGTGAAGTAATATAATATAATATAGTGTAATGTAATGTAATGTAATGTAATGTAATGTAATGTAATGTAATGTAATGTAATGTAATGTAATGTAATGTAATGTAATGTAATGTAATGTAATGTAATGTAATGTAATGTAATGTAATGTAATATAATATTATGAATAAATGAATAATGAATGAGGAAGGCCATGGCTGATGTCTATGCGTGGATTATATGCTCCTGTATTTATAGTTTCTTGTGATATTACTGTGTAAATTATTGGTGTTTGTGAAGTGTTATATATTTAACTATATACGAATATTAGTAGTTCTTCAAATTTGATAATATTTCATAGTAAGTTCAGTTTTAAATATATTTGTTGGACTTGTTTATTCTGCTTAGCAACCATATAACGTTCTTTTGTTTCTCAATTTGTCTATATACAATCAAGATTGTAAAACATTAATTTACAAACTGTATCGTTATGGAGGGCGATCAAGGGGGCTCTTTCGAGCAGTGCCTTGAGACCCTACAAACAGTAACGGAGGAAAGTGGAAAGATGAGAAAAGACCTAAAAGAGAAAATACTAGATACTGTGACTAAGCTAAGGGAGATTTTCAATTCTATGGCAAAGGAGACTTTAGTACAAGAAAAGAAAATTGCTGATTTAAACAAAAAAATTAATAGAAGTACAAAACAACGCTACTGCGACATCTTCCGAGGAAAAAAAGAAGTATTCCGAAATTGTGATGAACATTCCCCAAAAGCATAAGCAAACGAGAACTTTCAAAGTAATTGTAAAGTCTAAGAAGAATGACAGTACAGATAATATGAAAACTCTAATAAAACAGAAAGTTAACCCAACTGAGATTAAGGCTGGTGTATGCACTTTTAAATCCCTTACAAATGGAAATATATTAATGGAGTCTAACACCAAATCTGACGCAGAAAAGATATGCTCCAGCATCAATGAAAAATGTGGCGCAGAAATAGAAGCTAATGAAATGAAATTGAGAAACCCTAAAATGATAATATATAATGTTCCACAGGAAATGGAAATGAATCAAATGAAGCAAGCAATATGTGATCAAAACACAGAATTGAATATAAAGGAAGACGACTTTCAGCCAAAATTTGTCTTTAAAGATAGAAAAGGCAACATAAACTTGGTCATAGAAATAAAGTCAGTAGTAAGGAAGACAATACTAGGTACAAAGATCAAATTGGGTTGGAACATGTGTAACTTAGATGATTACATTAAAATAAGCAGATGTTTTAAGTGCAGTAAGTATAACCATCGCGCTCAAGAGTGTAGAGGGCGATCAAACATGTCCACTCTGCACAGGTAATCATCACATTAGAGAATGTACAGTAAGAAAAGAAGAATATAAATGTATTAATTGTGTTAATCACAATAAATACAATAAAACGGCACTGGTAAATGAGAATCACTCTTCACTTGATAAAGAATGTAATATTTATAAGGCAATGTTAAATAAGTATATTCTTAACACAGATTATTAATATGGCTACAAGTCATAATATAGGTGCGAATAATAACCAGTCTCATACATTAAGGTGTCTCCAACTTAACATGCAACATTCTAGGAATGCAACCAACAATTTAGTGCACATTATAAGCGAACAAAACACAGACTTAATATTTATGCAGGAACCGTATATTATTAATAATCAACTGGCAGGTCTCCCCAAGACGTTTGTAACATTTACAGGGGGAACCGGGAGAAAACGTACTGCAATAATAACTAATAATACAAAATGGATACAATAGCTATTAACCAGCTAAGTAACACGGACTGTGTTGTAGTAGAAATCATTACCAGCAACAAAAAATTTTACGCTGCGAGTTTATACTTCGATATCGAAAGAGACATAGAAAGAGATATACAACATATTGAAACTATAATACATCACGCAAAGGACTTTGGAGTATTAATCGCAGTTGACACAAATGCTAGGAGCATCACGTGGTTCGACAATAAAACGAATCAACGAGGTAAAAAACTTGAAGAATTTATAACTACCAGGAACTTAATAATAATTAACGAAGATAATGGAATCCCAACATTTGAGACTAGTAGAGCTAGCAGTCGAGTTGACTTAACAATCTCGACTTCTAATCTCTTTCAATCTGTTATTGAGTGGACCAGCGGAGAGGAGGAAAGTTGCTCTGACCACAAACTCATCTCTTTCAAAATAGCAGATAATAATGAATACAGAACACCTGGACAGAATAATTATCCACGATACATAATAAAAGAAGAAAACTTCCACAAATTCGATGAAAGCCTGATGGAGACGATCAGAGCCACGTTTAGTTGTACAACAAAAGATACTATAATTGTTGAAAAAGAACTAACAGAGAAACTTAAGAAAACAAACCACACTGATGAGGTCATAGAAGATTTCTTTTCCTGCATTCAAATAGCAAGTAGATTGGCATTCCGACCAAAGAATATATGTAAAAAAAGGAAAGGTAGATCTGTCCCTTGGTGGACAAATGAATTAACGATTCTACGTAAAAAGACAAACGCAATGAGGCGAAGATACCAAAGAACGCAGAACAATTCAAAACTAAGAGAAGAGAGAAAGAACCTCTACCAAGAAGGCAAACGGGCGTATCAAGCTAAGCTCCAAGAGGAAAAAACAAAGTCATGGAGAAGTGCTTGTACAGTTACACCTGGATCCAATCCATGGAACGTAGTTTACAAAAGCCTATCTGGAAAAACTAGAAATAAGACTTCCTTGACTACACTTAGGATGCCAGAAGGGCTATATACCAAGGACATGGAAAGTACAGTAAAACATATCATGGATTATTTTGTACCTGAGGACAATGAAGGAAATGATAATAAATATCATTCAGAAATTAGAAAACTTATAATAGACCCACCAGAAGAAGCAGATGACAGAGAATTCACAAAGGAGGAAATCCTCGCTGTGCTCAAGAAATTTGATCCTAAAAAAAACACCTGGGGAAGATGGCATATCAAGTGACATACTACTACGAGTATTCAAACTTATCCCTAACTTATTTACAGAACTGTACAATACATGCTTGCAAAAAGGTTGCTTCCCAAAAATGTGGAAAAAATCAATAATAGTTCCAATCACTAAATCAGGCAAGGAGCATACTAATGAAGTGTCAAAAATACAGACCAATAAGCCTCCTCAATGTAGCGGGAAAAGTACTGGAGAAGCTACTCATCGAAAGAATTCTACATCACATGTACAAGAATAAAATTACTTAATAACAACCAATTTGGATTTACCCCACAAGTAGGAACAATAGAAGCAGTAATGGAGGTTACAAAAACCATTAAACAGAGCCTGAATATAAAACAAAGTGTAGTTCTGGTAAGTCTAGATGTTAAAGGTGCATTCGACGCGGCATGGTGGCCGAGCATACTATACAATCTAAAACAACTTAAATGTCCAAAAAATCTATACATTTTAGCACAGAATTATTTCAGAGACAGATCTGCAATGTTCTCAGTGAATACGCTTAGAGTTACAAAGGAAGTAACCAAAGGATGCCCACAAGGATCATGTAGCGGACCTGGCTTTTGGACTATCATGTACAACTCACTGTTGAATCTTAACTTCTCAAATCACTCTAATGTTATCGCTTTCGCTGACGACCTAATACTTCTCTCAACAGGAAGTAACGACAATGAGGCAGAAAATTACGCAAATACTGACATAAGAAAAATAGAATTATGGGCTAACAATAACAAAATCACATTCAATGAATCCAAGTCCACAGCAATGTTAATATCAAGAAAAAGGACCTCCATTAATAAAAATATCAGTGTATACGTCAACCATGAACGCATCAAGCAAGTTCAAGAAATGAAAATATCTAGGAATCCACTTTAATTGCAAACTAAGCTTTGATAAACACATTGAGATAACAACTAACAAGGCTATGAGCCTAATGAACATGTTAAGAAGGGCAGCTAGATTGCAGTGGGGACTGGGACATAAAGCATTAAGGACTATATACAATGGAGCAATCTTGCCTATGTTAACATATGGGGCCCCAATATGGGAGGAAGAATTAAGAAAACAAAAAAATTTTAAAAAGTTGAAGAGGGTTCAAAGAATTATAAATGTCACCATAGCCAAAGCCTATAAAACATTACCATATGAAGTATCTTGTATCTTAGCTGGAATTAAACCCATAACTATCAGTATACAAGAAACAGCCCAGTTATATAGAGCCATACACGATGACCACACAAACATTGACATACCACTCAAAAGGGAGGAGAGGCCACATCCGGCAGAAAAGAATTATGAATTGTGGGCGACATTGAAGAATCGAAACAAACTACCAAAATAAAAAATATACACTGATGGCAGTAACTTCCAAGGAATGGTAGGGGCTGTTGCAGGTATATTGAAAAACGAAAAATTTAGAGCATACAATAAAAGCCAAAACTGTCCAATCGTTGCTCAAATAATCAAGCTGAAACAGATAGGAATTCTTTAAAGCTCTAGAAGCAATATCATCAATTGACCAAAAACAGCTCTGAAAAAAGTTTTGTTGCCAGTTTATTACAGATAGTCAAGTTACTCTCGACCTAATTAAAAAACAACTTCAAAACAGGGATATAATCATATCAAAAATAAGACAAACAATAGCAAAACTCAGGGAACAAAATTGGATAGTACACTTCGGCTGGATTAAAATCACATGTTGGAATTTAATGGGAATGAGAAATGGCAGATCAATTGGCAAAACAAGCTGCAACAGAAACCAGCGTAACCGTAGAATATACAAAAATACCTAAATCATCAATAGTTGCCCAAGTAAAAAGAAGAAGGAACCATTAAATGGCAGAACGAATGGGACAACGCAGATAAAGGAGCCCACATGTAAGAAGTTCTTCCCATCAGTCAGAGACAGATTAAAACTTAAATGTGAAATAACTCCAGAATTTTCTGGAAATGGTAACTGGTCATGGAAAAAATTAAATCACATCTTTATCGTATTGGAATATTAAACAACGCAACCTGTCCATGTGTAGAAAAGCAATTCAAAATGTAGAACATCTCCTTTATAATTGTTGAATTGTAGCAGCCATTCTAGAAATAAGTTGAAAGAAGAAATCAGCAAAGGAGGAGGAACATGGCCTTTGACGGAGAAAGACCTAATACACAAATATTTAAGACATTTCAAAAAATATATAAAAACAATAGTGTACGAAAATGAGTGGATTAACAAGTGACGAAGATAAAAAAAAACATGTAAACAAAAACCAAAATATGTGATGTTATGTAATGTTATGTAATCTGATTTTATGTTTGTTATGTAATGCATGTAATATTACTACGGTAATGGGGCATGCTGAAAAAAATAATAAATTGAAAAAAAAAAAATATAATATATATATATAATATATATATATATATATAATATATAGTATAATATAGTAATAGTAATAGAAATAGTATAGTGTAATGTAATGTAATGCGGTGCGAGGTGCGATGCGCGGTGCAGTGGGCGGTGCGGTGCGGTGCGCAGAGGTGCGCGTTGCGGTGCGCGGTGAGATGCGCGGTGCGGTGCGGTGCGGTACGGTGCGCGATTAGGTGCGAGGTGAGGTGCGGTGCGCGATGAGGTCCGCGGTGATATGCGCGGTGCGGTGCGCGGTGCGGTGCGCGGTGTGGTGCGCGGGGCGGTGCGCTGTGCGGCGCGCGTTAATGTTACGTAATGTAACGTAATGTAATATAATAATATAATATAATAATTTAATATAATAATATAATATAATAATATAATAAAATGAAGTAAAATAAAATATAATATAATATAAGATAATGTAATATATAATATAGTTCAATATGGTAGTAGTAATGGAAATAGTATAGTGTAATGTAGTGTAATGCGGTGCGCGGTGCTGTAGGCGGTGCGGTGCGCGGTGAGGTGCGCGTTGAGGTGCGCGGTGTGGTGCGCGTTGCGGTGCGGTGCGCGGTGCGTGGTGCGGTGCGCGGGGCGGTTTGCACGGCGGTACGCAGGGTGGTGCGCGGCGCGGTGCGAGTATAGGTGTGCGGGCCGGTGCGCGGGGCGTTGCGATTTAATGTTACGTAATGTAATGTAATGTAAAGTAATGTAATATAATATAATAATATATAGTATAATATAGTATAAGTAATAGTAATATTAATAGTAATAGTATAGTGTAACGTGAAGTAATGTAATATAATATAATATAATATATTATAAAATATTATATAATAATATAATATAATATAATTCAATATATAATATAATATAATATAATATAATATAATATAATATAATATAATATAATATAATATAATATAATATAATATATAATATAATATAATAATTATATAATATAATATAATAATTATAATGTAATACAATATATAATATAGTAATAGTAATCTGTATAGTGTAATGTAATGTAATAAAATGTAATGTAAAGTAATGTAATATAATATAATATATAATATAGTAATAATATAGTGTAATGTAATGTAATGTAAAGTAATGTAATGTAATGTAATGCAATGTAGTGCAATGCAATGCAATGCAACACAATGCAATACAATACAATACAATACAATACAATACAATACAATACAATACAATACAATACAATACAATACAATACAATACAATACAATGCAATGCAATGCAATGCAATGCAATGCAATGCAATGCAATGCAATGCAATACAATACAATACAATACAATAACAATACAATACAATACAATACAATACAATACAATACAATACAATACAATATAATATAATATAATATAATATAATATAATATAATATAATATAATATAATATAATATAATATAATATATAATATAGTATAATATAGTAATAGTAATAGAAATAGTATAGTGTAATGTAATGTAATGCGGTGTGAGGTGCGGTGCGTGGTGCGGTGCGCGGTGCAGTGCGCGGCGCGCGGTGCGTTGCGCGGTGAAAAGCGCGGTGAGGTGCGCGGTGACATGCGCGGTGGAGGTGGGCGCGGTGCATGTCGGATTGCGCGGTGAGATGCGTGGTGGAGGGTGACGAGGTGCAGTGCGCGGTGCGGTAAGCGGTGCAGTGCGGTGCGCGGTGTGGTGCGCGTTAATGTAATGTAATGTAATATAATATATGATGTAGTAAAATATAGTAATAGTATAGTGTAATGTAATGTAACATGAAGTAATGTCATAATATAATAAGATACAATAATATAATATAATGTAATATAATATAATATAATATAATATAATATAATATAATATAATATAATATAATATAATATAATATAATATAATATAATATAATATAATATAATATAATATAATATAATATAATATAATATAGTAATAGTAATATAATATATAATATAATATAATATAATATAGCTATAACAGAAGGATTTATAATTTTGACAACAATGACTTAAAACAATTTTTAAAAGCATTCTTTACAGAGACTGTTATGTAATACAATTTTTTTATTGTTACCGAGACATTTTTATTCAACAATAACCAACAATGAATTATTTAGATGTTTTTATTTATTTAAGTTATATTCAAATATTAAAAGAATTTTAAAATACAAAATTATTAACTTTAACTTTTATATTCATTATAATATTAAAATCCTGCTATAACATGCGCTACAATAAATAGTGAAGAATGACTTAAACTTTAAACGTATTTTTTCCGAAACTTGCACAATGGTGCATAACCGGTTGATGCATAACGTCGTCCAATTGGAGATACGGAACCCAGATCCGAGAAGCCTGCTTAACGATATATGGTAAGGATATAAGGACTATAGAGAGATGAACAGACAGGTGAATGGAGAAGGCTACATAACAATGAGCTGCATGGTCTTTATGGGAAACCAGATATAATAAGAACAGTTAAATCTCGTAGACTTCGATGGGCAAGGCATTTGCCACAAAAGGAGAATGAAAACTCCTTGTAGGCAAACCAAAGGTAGAAGCGAACCAGTTGGAACACCATGAATGAAGTGGGAAAATAGCATTAATAATGATTTAACGGAAATATATTTTACAGGGGATGATTGGAAAACTAGCTGAGGGTAGGGAATGTATGGAGAGCTTATGTCCGCGCAGCTATGAATGCCAGTGAGTTAGTTAGTTATTTAAACGATTTTAATGAACGATGAAAATGTCGTAAATAATAAAGAAGTTTATAAATTAGGAACTTTGTGTGCATCCAATGTTTGTAAGCAATAAAAGTAGAAAAGCGGTGTTAAGAATGTAGAGTATGCAGTGAGTAAGGTTTCCCTCTGCGGTATCATTCGGTGTTCAAACGCCCGTTTCTTTGAATACTTCATGCACGGGATGTGATTTCAAAAGAGCGCTCACTTCAAACTACCCCGCTGTGCTAAATACTTTAAATTACTTTTTCCTCTTACAGGCTGTTACAAAACTCTCTAGCAGTGTTCATATTTTGATCATGAGATGCACAAAGAATAAAATTAGAACATTTGAATTTGGTTATCTTAGAAGAAGCCTTCAAAAAACGAGACAGGATAAAATGAGAAATGAATTAATTTGGAGAGAAATGAATGTGTCAACAGCACGTGGTATTCCCAAATGATATGCGGAACTATTCATAAAATATTAAAAAATAAAACAAGAAGAGATACTAGATTGAAGTTTTATAAAACATTCGCAGTTCCTGCATTACTTTATGGGAGCGAAACTTGGGTAATGACCAAAAAATTGCAAAAGTAGAATACAAAGCGCAGAAATGAACTTCCTTAGAAGAAAAAAAGGCTGCACAAGATTGGATCGGATAAGGAATAAAGATATAAGAACAGAGTTAAATATATATCCATTGCATGAAAAAATCAGAGAATATAGAGAGAAATGGATTACACACGTGGAAAGATGAATGTAACAAGATTACCAAGAGCAGCATTCAACTACAAGCCAAGAGGTTCAAGGAATGTAGGAAGGCCAGTAAAAGATGGACAGAACAACTGTGAGGTGGAACATGCAATTTGCCTAGCCCGTGAAGTGAAGAAGAAGAAGATAAATAAATGTCACCACATTTGTTGTTAAGAGGATTAAAAATCAAACTCTTAAATGGTATGGCCATGTACACATAATTGAAACTGAAAGATGGTCAAGAAATATATACCAATGGAATAAATAAACGTGGCAGACCAAGATGAAAATGGAAAATATGTCAGAACTATAATGGATGATAGGGACATGGAAGGAGGAGATTGGAATGATAGAAATAAATGGAAACTGAAGACGACAAATCTATACGTAGGGGAAAGCCGAAGAAGAAGAAGAAGATAGACAAAGTAACTAAACATAAGCTTAATTATGTAAATGCATGCTATTATGCATTGCATGGTCCACCGCTGTGGTCTCGAGGCAGCGTCGCTGCCTTGAGTTCGATCTCGGTCGGGACAAGTCAACGGATGAGCTTTTTTTCGGGGTTTTTCTTCACCTGTAAGATAAATGTCAGGAAACTTTAAGGACCAAAGGTCGCTGCCCTTAGTTCGATCTCGGTCGGGACAAGTTAACGGATGAGCTTTTTTTCGGGGTTTTTCTTCACCTGTAAGATAAATGTCAGGAAACTTTAAGGACCAAAGGTTCCCCGAACACCATCTGGTCATTATCATACTCGCCTAATTAGATTAAGTTTAGTTTAAGGCCTCCCCTGGTGCATCATTACCATCATCATGAACTCTCATATCATCGGGGCAGCGTAACCCCGCCTTCCAGGCGCCCCAAACTCAGAAGTGGGTTACAAGTACGCCATGCCAGAAGAGAACAGCAGAAATGTCGAAATGACAACCTGGGGCACTGAATAAAAAAAATTATGCATTACAGAGATTCTTGTCGTTCCAACTTCTCTAAAAAACATTAAATTGAAATTTTATAAAACTATTATTCTCCCAGTTATATTATATGGATATGAAACACGGACTCTTACTTTAAGGGAGGAAAAAAAGATTGTGTATTCCAAAATAAAGTGATTAGGACAAATCTAGGACCAAATATAGGTGAACAGACAGGTCAATGGGGAAGACTAGGCCTACATAACAGTAGCTACGTGATCTTTATAGGAAACCTGATTCAATAAGAATAGTTAAACCTCGTAGACTTCGATGGGCAGGGCATGTGGTATGAATTGAAAATGAAAGTGGGGCATGTAAACGTCTTTTAAATAACCAGAGGGAAAACGCCCAGTTGTAGACCAAGAATGAGGTGGGAGAATAACATTAACCATGATTTGAGGGAAGTAGATTATACAGAGAATGATTGGATAATATTAGCTCAGGATAGGGATGTATGGAGAGCTTATATCCACGCGGCCATGAACCTTCGGTTTCGATAGTGCCAGTGAGTTAGTATATATAGGCTATACAGAGTCAGGCATAAATCAGTTAACTATTGTGCATGGTTGCAAGGAAGAAATCAGATTGGTTGAAACTGGGGCTTGAATACGGGACCTTCAGAATATAATCTCAAACATTAATCTTAGGGTAATTTGAAAACTGGGGGAAAATATCGGTAGTTTTTTATAGATGTTGTAAGCTACAAAAAATAATATATTTGCTGTACCAGTATGTTATATTGTAATTTTCGCGGATGCAAGTCTTATTAAGTTTGGAAGGTTTCTTAATATATATATATATATATAATTTGCTTACTTGTTATAGTAGCTACTAGGTGGCAGTGGAGACGGAGTTCCCGCTACATCTGGTAATAATAGAGAATATGTATAAGAAAAATAAATAATCAATTGAGTTGGTGTTTACTTGATGAAAATCCATATTCATTAATTAAATAAAAATAAAACGTAGTTTTATTTGATTTTCATATTTATTAAGATATAATTCAGTGACAGCTGTTTCGGTACACTGTACCTTCTTCAGACATGTTAAATTATGGATTGTATTCCAACTGACCTAAGCAACAATACAACAATATTTATTTAAATTTTTAAAATATTTTTAAATTCTCAACTTGATTTGAATGAATCCCCTTTGTTATTTTAAAAAATTTAAATAAATATTGTTGTATTGTTGCTTAGATCAGTTGGAACACAATTCATAATTTGTTAACATGTCTGAAGAAGGTACAGTGTACCGAAACAGCTGTTACTGAATTATATAATAAATATGAAAATCAAATAAAACTACGTTTTATTTTTATCTAATTAAGAAAAATAAATGATTGTTCTTGATTCGCCTGGTAGCGTAAGTGGTAGCGCACTGAGATATCAACTCAGAGGTCCGGGTTCAAATCTCATCCAGACATTTATTTTTATCTTGTCATATATATATATATATATATATATATAATTGTCTTGTAATCTTGTAAGCCCATGTTTCCCTTAACAGAGATTTAGGCGCTCTCCCCCTACAGGGAAGAATTTGAATCATACCAATTTAGTTACACCCGTTCTTATTTTCTTTTTATATATACATATATATACATATATATATATGACATGAAAAGAAAAATATATGGCTGAGTCTGGATTTGAACCCAAGATCTCTAACTTTATACGTCAGAGCTCTAACCAACTGAGCTACTCAGGACACTAACACAAACATTTATTTTTCTTATTTATATATTTTTTTCTCAATTTACATGAGAAGTAGCGGGATATCGTTCCAACTGTCATCTAGTGGCCACTATAAGAAGTAAGCATTTTTAAAGAGAATATTTACTTTATAGCAGTAACGCTTGTATATTTAGTTATAACTATATTTTTGACTTTTTTTATAACTTTATTGCTAATTTACAATCTATCTTGAAAAGACAATAAGTAAATTTGTTAAAAGACATAACTTGTTAGGAGAATACTGCCCATTGACAGCACTCGCTCCATTATACAACATTTTATGTGAAAATGAAGCAAGTTCTAATATTCTATTTCTTTTTAGTCTTCTTATTTCTTGACTGTTGTCTAGAAGGTTGATTGCAAGATGGTTAGGATGAACTTCTAGTCGCCTTAGATATCGAGTGCTGTACTTTTCTATTTCTTCTTTCACAGCAGCTATTTTTAAATCATGGTGAATGCTGGCGTTGTTTACATACCATGGAGCAGCAACAATAAAACGAAGGGTCTTAGACTGAAATCTCTGTAAAATTTCAATATTGGAATTGCTGGCAGTTCCCCATAATTGAATACCGTAAGTCCAAATAGGCTTGAGTATAGTTTTATATATTAGAAGTTTATTTTCTAGACTCAGTTTTGATTTGTAACCTATGAGCCAATTAAGTTTTGATGTTTTTAGTTTTAATTCAGTACGTTTTTGTTGAATGTGTTTTTTCCACGTTAAACGACGATCAAGATGCATTCCCAAATACTTGACGGAATCATCTATTGGAAGAGTTTTATTATTTAATGTTACAGTAGGACAGTTACCAGTTCTTGTTCCAAATGTAATGTGAATAGATTTATTTTCACTAGTTCGTATAAGCCATGTAGTTAACCATTCTTCTGTCTTATTAAGTTGTTGCTGGAGGTGTTCAGATGCTTGCCTAGCATCTTCATGTGAATAGAGCATGGCAGTATCATCAGCAAATGTAGCTACAAGTACTCCATTTATTTGTGGAAAATCAGCTGTATATTGAGTATATAACACAGGCCCCAATACAGAGCCTTGTGGAACTCCAGAAAATATACTGTAAAAACCAGATAATTCATCTTCATATTTGACTTCAAAAATTCTATTACTAAGGTAAGAACAAAGTAACAAGTAATATGGTTGTGGAAGATATAACTTCAGTTTATACTGTAGCCCTACATGCCACACCATTTTTGACATTTAGCAATGAAGGCCAATTATGACATGAAAAGAAAAATGAATGCCTGTGTCGGGATATATATAACCACACACACGTGTGTGTGTATGTGTGTGTGTGTGTGTGTGTGTGTGTGTGTGTGTGTGTGTGTGTGTGTGTGTGTGTGTGTGTGTGTGTGTGTGTGAGCGGCCTAACTTAATGGTATTTAAGTTTCAGATTTAAAAAAAAGATGAATTTGCTTGAAGGAAGGGAAAGAGATGAAAATCGCAACAATTAAGCGGAAGAAGTTTTATATTAGCGAAACGAGCGCGCGATATTGCTGCAATTGATCGCTGGGATTAACAGTTCAGTCACCCGTCGCTAGGAGCGCTCGTGCATGTGTATTACTTGTTACATATTACATAATTATTTTCATCCCCAATTTAATTTTCATTTGAATTATCTTGTTAGCTGCAATCGGTCCACTACATATTATCAAATAAAAAATGTTTGCAACGGACTATTGAACCAACTAACAGTTATTTCGCTACTGCGAATTCTATCGCCACAATTAATTGCTATTATCGTTTTATATTCAATGTAGCCTATTCCTATTATTGCACAGTGTACAGATTAAATCCATATTATTAGGCCGATAATATATACAGTAGCAAAAAAATGTTTTTAATCGATTGATCTTCAGAAAATATATAAATACTTACTTACTCACTGGCACTATCGAACCCGTAGGTTCATGGCCGCACGGACATAAGCTTTCCATACATCCCTATCCTGAGCTAATGTTTTCCAATCATTCCCTGTATAATCTACTTCCCTCAAATCATAGTTAATGTTATTCTCCCACTTCATTCTTGGTCTACCAAATGGGCGTTTTCCCTCTGGCATTCCTACAAGAAGCTTCCATGCAAGCGTTTCATTCCCCATACGTGCAACATGTCCTGCTCATCGCAGTCTACGAGACTTAACTGTTCTTATTATATCTGGCTTCCTATAAAGACAATGTAGTTCATTGTTATGTAGTCTTCTCCATTCACGAAAATATATAAATACACAGGTATAATATTAACAATATATCAAATATGGCTTCGTCTACAAGATCATAGAACAGTCCATTCCTTATCTCTTCTCTATAAAATATTAAACACATCATTACCTTATTATTTATCACACCGCTTCACTAGACTCTCTGATACACATAAATAAGATACCCGATCCCATCAGCATTTTGTCCTTTATATCCCTCCTCATCACACTACATATTACTCGAAATCTTTTGCAGTTTCTCTTGCTAGAACATGGAACTCTCTTCCACCCTATGTCAGAGACTGCCAAACTTTACCATCTTTCACAAACAAATTGAAAATAAAATTATTAACAGAAACAACTCACTAATATTATTTTTTTAACATTTTTTTTATTATGTCCACCGCTGTGGTCTCGAGGTAGCGTGCTGCCTTGTCACGCAGCGGGCCCGGGTTCGATCCCCGGTCGGGACAGTTTTTCTGGGTGAGGTTTTTATCGGGGTTTTTCCTCACCTGCTTGACAAATGTCAGAAAACTGTAAGGCCCAAACAGTCTCCGAAATCATATGGCCATCGCAATCATCATCATTCATATTTATCTTAAGCTTAGGATTAGGGACTCTCCTGGCGCACCATTATCATCACCCATCATATCATCGGGGCAACGTAACCCCGCCTTCCAGGCGCCCCAACCTCAGAAGTGGGTTACAAGTATGCCAGGAATGTCGAAAGACAAACCTGGGGCATTTGAAAAATAAAAGATTTGTCAAAATTATATATATATATATATATATATATATATAAGGTTTAAGGCAAGGTTGCAGTTTATATCCAACTCTATTTAAAATTTATCTCGAAAGAGTACTAAGAGACTGGAGGAAAAAATGTCAAAAAATGGGCATAACCATCCAAAATACACATGTATATTCACTAAATTTTGCAGATGACCAGGTATTAATAGCACAAGACCACGATGACATAGAATATATGGCTAAAAAACTAAAAGAAGAATATGAAAAATGGGGACTTCATATAAACATTGAGAAAACTAAATTCCTGTGTGTAGGAGAAGAAATGGAAAATATAAATTTCAACAATGGAGAAGAACTAAAACCTAGTATTGAATGCACTCATTTAGGAACAAAATTAGACCATTCAGGCAATAACACAGTGCAAATTAAAAATAGAATCGCACAAACAAAACAAGCAATAATTGCTTTAAACTCTGTTTCGTGGAGCAAAAATATTACAATAAAATTGAAAATTACAAATATATCAAACCATACTTCAGAGCATTTTAACATATGGTGCTGAAGTCTGGCAAATTCCTACCAGGGAAATGAAAAGAATTTTAAGTACAGAAATTGATGTTTTAAGAAGATCAGCTGGAAAATCTAGAATGGATAGAGTACGAAATAAAGAAATAAGGGAAATTATGGGTGTACAAGAGGAGCCGGACATCATAGACATTATAGAAAAGAAAAGACTACAGTGGTATGGCCATGTCAAAAGAATGCCAGAACAAAGATTGCCTAAAATTGTTATGGAATGGATCCCAATAGAAAGGAGGAAGAGAGGAAGACCGAAGAAAACTTGTATAGAAGGGGTACGAGCAGCTATGAATATCAGAGGATTGGAGGAAGATCAATGGATGGACAGAGAGGAATGTCGTTTGGTTTCCGAAAGACGGCGTCAGCTGCCATGATACCGTATGATGATGATATATATATATTCAGCCTGCGTATGTCTGTGCTCGCAAAACTCGAAAAGTAGTTTATCGATTGTTATGTAAATTTGTACATACAGGTTTTTGAGTACAAAGAGTGTTTAGTTGCTATCTATTATTCTCTAAAACTGTTAGGTGTAGAAGTTCACCTGAAACGAAAATTAAAAAATTCCTCTAGCGGTCGCAATACTTGATGTTTCACAACGAAATTCAATATGTGCTATTAAAATAAACCGAGATAGATATTATCCAAAACTCAGCGAAATCCGGTCATTAGAGGTAGGGGTTTACCTGAAATCCGAAATTAAAATTTGACTCTAGAAACCGCCATGTTTGGTTCGTCACAACCTATACCATACTCGTAAGTTTCTTTCAACTTATTCAAATAAAAATAAAAACACACATTTTTATTTATTTAGGCGTAGCAGCGCATGCCGGGTATTCGCAAGTAAAAATAAATAATAATGAATTTGACCAACTCGGTACATAGAAGAGTGAAATTTTTCCGCTTTATTCTGTAATTTCTCAATTCAAATTGGTTTTGCAGACAATTGGTGGTGGTGTCTCGGTTCTGACCCCATTTCCGCAGCTTGGCGCGTCTGGAATGTTTAATTAGAATCCCTCAGGGATCTTATCTTCATCCTAATATTACTTGACACTCAAACTAGAGGTTTCCAAACTTTCTTGGTCCACTACTGCCCAGGGCGCCAGTTGGGAAATCACAACTACTCTGTTATTCTAACATTTCCACGTCTAGAAAACAGCACACTGCTCTTATGGAGCAATTCTTTCTAGTGAACGTGTCCTTTTATGCGAGATTCATTAATCAGTTAATTCATTTCAAATAAATAATTAAGTTAATTTATATCTGTAATAGCGTAGCCATTTGTTGAGCCATGGCGTCTCCTTTGTAAGCAGTTGCTAGGCCAACTTAATTTTTTGTTACATAATTTGCTCAAAGTCCACCGCTGTGGTCTCGAGGTAGCGTGCTGCTTTGTCACGCAGTGGACCCGGGTTCGATCCCCGATCGGGGCAGTTTTTCTGGGTGAGGTTTATATCGGGGGTTTTCTTCGCCTGTAAGACAAATGTCAGGAAAATTTTAAGGCCCAAACGGTCCCCGAAATCATATGTCCATCATCATCATCCTTATCATTATCATCATCCTTCACGGTGTGGAAAGCAACGGGAAGCTACCACACTTACAATTCGCTAGTAAAGCTGCAAACCATAGCATGAAAATGCTATGATTGCAGTGAAGGACCTGTCTTCGGGCAGAATTACTATGGATGGATTTGCTCAAAAATACCATGAATCAAAATAAAAAATAAAGATGTGCTAGACAGAGTGGGTGAAAGAAGAACAATGCTGGAACTCATAAAGAAGACGAAACGAAATTGGATTGGACACTGGCTAAGAAGTTAACTGCCTGCTGACGGATGCTCTAAAAGGAATGGTCAACGGAAAGATAGTTAAGAAGCAGAAAAAGACATCAGATGATGGACAATATTAAAATAAATGGTTTTTGTGAGGATACAAAAAGGAAAGCCGAGTTAAGGAAAGAGTGGAGAATGCTGAGTTTGCAGTGAAATACCTGCTCTTGGGCACAACACTAAGTATGTATGTATGTATGTATGTATGTATGTATGTATGTATGTATGTATGTATGTATGTATGTCATGAACGGCATGCGGTCAACACATCGACTCAATGAGACATCTAACAGTTAACTAAGGTATTACTACAACGTTGAGGGGCACGCCGTAGCGTAGTGGTTAAGGCACTGAGCTACAAGCCGGAGGGTCGAGGGTTCAAGTCCCGTTGGGGTCAGGATTTTTAAACTGACCCAAACCCTCTGGCGGCACTATGGCCCTGGGGTCGACTCAGCCTCTAACGGAAATGAGTACCAGATGCTTGTTCTGGGGGTAAAGGCGGCCGTCACGCAGGGCTGACAACCCGGCTGACATCAAGGGCCGATTGTCTAGAAAAAGTGGGAGCCTTAACCTCCTACTACCCCAAGGGCCTCCGGGTCTGTTGTGGGATCACTTAAAAAAATTACTACAACGTTGAAGTCGGTAAATTTCCCTAGATGCTGTTTTATTCAGGCTTAAGGATCTTTTACGAGCCTAAAAATCGTCAGACTCGAGACCCACGGCTTCAAGAAGAAACCGATTATTAAAATTATTTATAACTAATATAATCATTATATAAAATTAAGTTGGAATATATCTGGTTTGACAATTATCAATAATTGCAATTTTTAGGCTGTAACTGTCCCTTCTGGAGAATCTGCTACTTGGATTTTCTCGTCCTAAAAAAATCCATCGGCTCTAGCCGGGCTTAGTTTCACTTAGGGGAAGACAGTGGGTGAAGGATTTATGAGTAAGTACCATTATGGAAATGGAGGTTTACCTGAAATTAAAAATTGACTCTAGAAACCGTCATGTTCGGTTTTTCGCAATGTATAGCATACAATTTAATTAATTAACCCTTAAATTGACAGTGTATCCTTACTCACTGGCACTATCGAACCCGTAGGTTCATGGCCGCGCGGGCATAAGCTCTCCATACATCCCCTATCCTGAGCTAATGCTTTCCAATCATTCCCTGTATAATCTACTTCCCTCAAATCATAGTAAATGTTATTCTCCCACCTCATTCTTGGTCTACCAACTGGGCGTTTTCCCTCTGGCTTTCCTACAAGAAGCTTCCATGCAAGTCTTTCATTCCCCATACGTGCAACATGTCTTGTCCATCGCAGTCTACGAGACTTAACTGTTCTTATTATATCTGGCTTCCTATAAAGACCATTTAGTTCATTGTTATGAAGTCTTCTCCATTCACCTGTCTGTTCATCTCTCTTTGGTCCAAAAATGTTCCTAAGTACTTTATTCTCAAATACTCGTAATCTCCTTTCTTCCCTTAAAGTAAGAGTCCATGTTTCGCACCCATACAATATAACTCGTAGAATAATAGTTTTATATAAAACACATTGGTTTATTTGTTAAATATTTTAATAAAGTAATGGAAAAATTAGTAAAAATTATACAACACTATGCAAGCGGATCACTTACGGTTTTTCACTACAATCCGATATTTTTAAATAGGCTGACATTCAGAAATTCAGTTAAGTTTCTATAATTTAACAAAATAAGTACGTATTCCGTAAATCAAACAAATCTATCTATAATAGCATAGTCCAGAGTTGAGCCATAGACTCTCCTTTGTCAGGTGTTAATAAACCAACTTTATTTTAGTTACCTTATTAGTCCATAGATGTCATGAGTGGCATAGGTCAACACACCCGTTCAACGGAACCATAAATTCCACTTGCTGAGGAATTCCCTTAGTTTACGCAATTCGTATGTGAATTTTTTGAAGTTTATAACAAAGAGTCTCTTTCAAACCCAATTTATATTTCGTGAAATAAAAAAAAATAAAATAAAAATTAATTAATTGATAAAACTTTATATTTCAAGCAAAATTGATCCTCCAGAATGCGTTTCCTATTCACAATTATTAATCATTGGGATATTTCATATTTCCCCATGATTTCTTATTTCCCCATGACAGAAAATTAGTATATTTTATTTCAAGCAACAATAATATTGTACGTATATACGAGGAAGTTGGTATTGAGTGAAAATAAGAATTTGGATCAAGTACTTTAAGGAGGACGCTCGTCTTCAAAAGCTTGAAATTTTCTAAATATTATCCACCCATAGTAATTCTGCCCGAAGGCAGGTCCTTCACTGCAATCACAGCATTTTCATGCTATGCTTGCAGCTTTACTAGGGAATTGAGTAGGTGTGGTAGCTTCCCGTTGCTTTCCACACCGGTGAAGGATGATGATAATGATAATGATGATGATGGCCGGATGATTTTCGGGGACCGTTGGGCCCTTAGGTTCCTGACATTTGTCTTACAGGTGAGGAAAAACCCCGATAAAAAACCTCACCCAGAAAAACTGTCCCGAGCGGGGATCGAACCCGGTCCCGCTGCGTGACAAGGCAGCACGCTACCTCGAGACCACAGCGGTGGACTCTAAATATTAAGGAAAGTGTATTTGCCTGCAACCCTATTGGCGAAGATATGAACTATCCATCAGTGCAGTTCGCTTATGATAGCTCAAATGGTAAGAGGGATGACAACCCAAGACAAATTTTAACTTTTAAAAATGTTTCCGAAATTAAAAATACATATTTTATTCGATTTTAGCTGCTGAATAGTAAAATGACGATAAATGCAGGATTGTTTTTAGTTTATGAGAAAGCGATGAAAATATTATATAGGTAATGAGATCCACTATAGGCCTTAGGTGACCTTTGGAGTAGTAGGAGGTTATGTCTCCCACATTTCTACACAATCGTTACTTTGATGTCAGCCGAGTTTATTAGTCAAGCGTGACGGCCGCTTTAACCCAAAACCAGAGTCCGATATTAATTTCCGATAGAGGATAAGTTGACCCCAGGGCCATGGTGCCGGCAGATGGTTTAGGCCAGTTTACAGTTCTTAGAATGATTTTTTGGGCCGAAGAGAAATCAACAGACAAATGAGTGAAAAAGAATACGTAACACTAAACTACAATATCTTTATGAGAAATCAGATATAAGAGCAGTTAAGACTTATAGACTGGGATGGCCAGGACATGAGGCACGAGGGAATGAAAGAGGGGCACCAAAAGCTCCTTCAAAGAGGGAAAGCGCCCAGTTGAAAGGCAAAGACTAAGATGGGAAAATAGCATTAACCATGATTTGAGGGAAGTAGATTAAACAGGAAATGATTGGAAATAATTTGCTCGGGAAAGGGATGTATGAAGAGCTTATGTCCGCGCGGCATGAACTTACGGGTTGGATAGCGCCAGTTATTTTGTTAGAGTATTAAAATTCGTACGATATAATAATCCAACTGGCAGGAGATAAGCAGAAGGACCACAAAAAAAATCGAAAAAGTCGCTTCCCAACAGCCTGTAAGCCTAAGATCTAGAGAAGAAGACAAAATAGAATAGAATTTTAGAATAGATTTATTTAGTCTGGTGGAGTTACGACCATGTGGCCTTCTCCTTCCACTCACCAGGACAAACATATGTTACATATAAATACAACAAATTACAATAATAGTCATACTAAACAATTAATTATCTGTCAAATTGAATAATAATGAAAATAATGTCTAATAATACAATAAAATTAAATACAATTAAAAATTAAATTAATGATAGAATGAATACAGAAAGGAATAACAGCTCGAATCTACTATAGGTAAAAAGAAAATAAAGAAAAAAATACAAAGTAATAAACTACAATGAATTAATCTGTCACTTACCTACAAGGCATTAGGTAAATATATTAACGAATCTTAAATATATTTTTATTAAATAATGAAAAACCACATTATTAATTTTTAAAAAGTAATATTAGTGAGTTGTTTCTGTTAATAATTTTATTTTCAATTTGTTTCTGAAAGATGGTAAAGTTTGGCAGTCTCTGACATAGGGTGGAAGTGAATTCCATGTTCTAGCAAGAGAAACTGTAAAAGATTTCGAATAATAGGTAGTGTGATGAGGAGGGATATAAAGGACACTGTGCTCAAAGGATCGGGTATCTAATTTATGTGTATCAGAGAGTCTAGTGAAGCGGTGTGATAAATAATAAGGTAATGATGTGTGTAATATGTTATAGAGAAGGCATAGAGAATGGATGGGGCTACGATCTTGTAGACGAAGCCATGACAATTGTTCCAGGGATGGTGTAACGTGATCAAATCTACGTATACCATAAATAAAACGTATGTAAGAATTATGAACACGTTGAAGTCTTTGGGTAAGAACAATATTTAGGCCAGTAAAAAGAGTATCACAATAATCAAAATGGGGCAAATATAAGCGGAAGAAAAGATGAAATGAATATTTTAATAACGGTCAAGTTAATTTAGGCATAATTCGTGAACATTTAACTAACTAACTTACTACCTGTCACCATCGAACTCTTAGGTTCATGACCGTGCGAACATAATCTCTCCATACATCCCCATCTTCAGCTAATGTTTTCCAATTATCCCTTATATGATCTACTTCCCTCAAAATTTTGGTTAATAGTATTGTCCCAACTCATTCTTGGTCTACCTACCAGGCGATTCCCCTCGGTTTTCTCACAAGCAGTTTCCATGCCTCTCTTTCAATCCCCATTGTCCTAACACATGTCCTGTCCATCACAGTCTACGAGACTTAACTGTTCTTATTATATCTACTTTCACAAAGATCATGTAGTTCACTGTTTTGTAATTTTCTTTATTCACCTGCCTGTTTAACTCTCTTTGGTCCAAAAATGTTCGTAAGAACTTTATTCTCAAATACTCGTATTTTTTCTCCTTTGTTTTTTTTCAGTTGTAATCCTATAAAAACCACAAAGGGATTGAAACAAGGTTGCAGTCTATAACCAATTTTATTTAATATTTATGTAGAATGTATATTAATGGAATGGAAACAAAGCTGCAAAGGTATGGGGAATCCAATAGGCAACAGATTTTTGCTGACATTACAATTTGCTGATGATCAACTGGTTTTAGCGCAAGACAAATTTGATATGGAATTCATGATAAAAAGGTTGAAAAACACATATGAATCATGGGGTCTCACAGTAAATTTACAAAAACAGAATATCTGTCAATAAATAGCAATGAAAGAGAAAATTTAACATTGGAGGAAGGAATCCAAATAAAGCAAGTGAAACAAACTAAATATTTGGGAATAATTATGGATAACATTGAAGGTATAGGCAAAGAGAATATAAAACATAGAATTGAATTGAGTAGCAAAATAATATCATCGATAAATTCCATATAGTGGGGTAAGCACATTTGGAAAGACACAAAAAAATATATTGGTAAAACATTGGTGGAATCTGTTACAATGTATGGAAGTGAGGTATGGACAATCAATAAGTACTACAAGAATAGACTAATAGCTCTAGAAATGGATTATTTACGGAGAAGTGCCAGAAAGTCTAAATTATAACGTGTCACAAATAAGGAAATTAAAAACATAATGGAAGCAGAAGAAAGCATAATTGAAAGAATCGAGGAGAAGGAATTAAAGTGGTTAGGGCATGTTTTAAGAATGGAAGATGAGCGATGGCCGAAGCAACTATATGAATGGCATCCGAACAGAAAGAAGAAAAGAGGGAGACCAAAGATAACATGGAAGGAAAACATGAAGATAGTAATGCAAGCTAGAGGGCTAAGCATCGAAGATGCCCAAGACCGTAGGCTTTGGAGGTTTGGCACGGGATGACGGCAGCAGCTATAAAAACCCGAAGATAGATAGATATATTTTCAGTTATCGTTTTTCTGAGAGAAGTTGGGACGAGTGTTCTGTAATGCATACCTTGATAGTATGCATTTCTAGAATTCAGGGTATGTTTAACTTCTTTCTGCATCTCATTATTCCAAGAGTGACAATTTTTCGATGTAAAAATATAACCGTCTAGAAACGCTGACATTGGGACCCGTTATAGTATATGGATACCAAACATGGACTCTCACTTTAAGAGAAGAAATGATATTACGAGAATTTGAGAATAAAGTTCTTTGGAAAAATTTTGGACCAAAGAGAGATGAGCAGACAGGTGAATGCAGAAGACCACTTAACAGTGAACTACATGGTCTTTATAGGAAGCCAGATATAATAAAAACAGTTAAGTCTCGTAGACCGTGATTTGCAGGCCATGTAACACGAATGAGGACTGAAAGACGTGCATGGTTGCTTCTTGCAAGAAAACCAGAGGGAAAACGTCCAGTTGGTAGACCAAGAATGAGGCGGGAGAATAACATTAACTATGATTTGAGGGAAGTAGATTATACAGGGAATGATTGGAAAACATTAACTCAGGATAGGGATGTATGGAGAGCTTTTGTCCGCGCTATCATGAACCTAAGGGTTCGCTAGTACCAGTGAGTGAGTTAGTTAAGTAAAAAGTAAAGTGATCCCACAACAGGCCCGGAGGCCCTTGGGGTAGTAGGAGGTTAAGGCTCCCACTTTTACTAGACAATCGGCACTTTATGTCAGCCGGGTTGTCAGCCCTGCGTGACGGCCGCCTTTACCCCCAGAACAAGCGTCTGGTACTCATTTCAGTTAGAAGCTGAGTCGACCCCAGGGCCATAGTGCCGCCAGTGGGTTTGGGTCAGTTTAAAAATCCTGACCCCAACGGGACTTGAACCCTCGACCCTCCGGCTTGTAGCTCAGTGCCTTAACCACTACGCTACGGCGTGCCCCCAAAAGTAAAGTGATCCCACAACAGGCCCGGAGGCCCTTGGGGTAGTAGGAGGTTAAGGCTCCCACTTTTACTAGACAATCGGCACTTTATGTCAGCCGGGTTGTCAGCCCTGCGTGACGGCCGCCTTTACCCCCAGAACAAGCGTCTGGTACTCATTTCAGTTAGAGGCTGAGTCGACCCCAGGGCCATAGTGCCGCCAGTGGGTTTGCGTCAGTTTAAAAATCCTGACCCCAACGGGACTTGAACCCTCGACCCTCCGGCTTGTAGCTCAGTGCCTAACCACTACGCTACGGCGTGCCCCCAAAAGTAAAGTGATCCCACAACAGGCCCGGAGGCCCTTGGGGTAGTAGGAGGTTAAGGCTCCCACTTTTACTAGACAATCGGCACTTTATGTCAGCCGGGTTGTCAGCCCTGCGTGACGGCCGCCTTTACCCCCAGAACAAGTATCTGGTACTCATTTTCGTTAGATGCTGAATCTACCCCAGGGCCATAGTGCCGCCAGAGGGTTTGGGTCAGTTTAAAAATCCTGACCCCGAGTTAGTTAAGTAGGTATTTGAATTCAGCCACTTCTTTAAAATTTCTCTCATATGTCATTAACTGTATATTTCCATTACATAATGCATTTCTGTGTGTGAACCGATGGCCCAAAAGGTATAACTTCATTTTGTTTCTAGATTTTCCTTGACTGTGACGCTATCTTGTCACTTAATTGAGAGAGACGTGGTAATGTACAGTAAAGCTTTTAATACAGTAAAGCTAAGCGACAAGGACTCTAATTTATCGACAAGCGCTAACTCGATTGTGTGCTTTCAATGCACTTAATTTCATAATAAAAAAGGGGAGGCTACTGTCATGTCCTCTGTTGAGTAACAACGCACTAATTGAACAAACGAGGTGTACAACTGCAACTAGAATTCAACTCATGGATACTAATGGCTCCTATATTTTCAACTCTCTCAATATATGTATATATACAGAATGTCCCATTTATCTCCATCGCCCAAAATAACTTTGTACGTAACAATAAAATCAAAAATTGTTCTACACAAAAGTTGTCCAAATACGAGAGGGAAATAATACTATTTAACTCATGCCCCAAATGGGAGTCAATGACCAATCACATTGACACTAGGTCACAAGATAGCAGTCTGCTAACAATTCCTCTTCATAGCACTTCCTCCTATTCTACTTCCTTCACAGTAGCCTCCGCCCGCTTATGGAATCTCCTTCCTCAAGATATCAGGGGTTGCCGCACACTTGGCACCTTTAAGACACGCTTATACAGTTACCTGTTGTCTAATAATTAATTTTTCTCTATTTATTTAATTTTATACTATGTCATTAATCTTTTCCTCGTTTTTTTTATATATCTTGTACATATTATATATTTAATTCGTTAAATTTAGAGTAGATAATCAAAATACATTATAAATATTAATTGTATTGTATTCATAACTTGTAATCGTTTTATATATATATATATATTGTAATTTAGATTTAAGACTTTTCTTTTGTATTTTTTTTAAACCTGGTTGAGTGGTAGACAAGGCCGTAAGGCCATAACTCTGCCAGGTAAAATAAAGCTATTATTATTATTATTATTATTATTATTAATTATTATTATTATTTCAATGATTTTTTATTTACAACCAATCACAGTAGTGTATCGACTCGAATTTATCAACCGAAGTTCATCATATTAAAGAAAGTACCTCCTTTTTAACATTCTGAATAGGCCATAGCATTATTTTGTGACTCTCGAAGAAATATGGCTACCAGATTGTATATATATTGCATGAATGTCAACACGTAGTGCATCCGGGTGTTAATATAATAACATTTGTAGCAATTGATTATACCACCAAAAAAAGAAACCACTGTTTGCACTTTCTTAAATGTATTTTTTTCCCAGGTAATAACATTCCAGAAAAATATAATTGTCATATTTACATCATAGGACATCAGAAATGAATTAATATACAGTTTGATGTGTTTAATTTTCCTCCACTAGAGTGCACTCTTATAATAATGCGTTCCTTTGGCAATAAATAATATTATGATCTGGTTGCAGTGATGAACAAAAGAAGCAAATAAAGTGTACCAATTGTTTCTCATTTGTTTTCAAACATCGCCGTTCACATTAAATATATAAATATTTTAAAATAACTATATTTAAATAATAATTTGTGAGTAAACAGTTTAATTTTATTCGTCAAATAGTCCTAACAAATGCCACTCTTGATTTCCAAATTCTCTAGATAAATTGGAAATCACTCGTGGCATTACTTATGATGGTTAGTGAATTTGTAGCATTATTTATCAACAACATACGAATGGAAATTTATTTATTATTTACTAGCTAATAGAGGGTTGAAAATCAAACGCTTAAATGGTATGGCCATGTACAAAGAATGGAAAATGAAAGATGGCCAAAAAATATATACCAATGGTCACCCCCTGGAAGAAGCAAACGTGGCAGACCAAGATGGAAATGGAAAACCTACGTCAGAACCATAATGGATAGGAATTTTTGGAAGAGGAAGATTGGAATGATAGAGATAAATGGAAACTGAAGACGGCAAACCTATAAGTGGGGGAAAGCCGAAGAAGAAGAACATAACAGTTATCCATATGATCTTATAGGAAGTCAGCTGTAATAAGAACAGTTAAGTCTCTTAATTGCGATGAGAAGGACATATGGCACGAATAGGGGATGAAAGGAGTTTCCATTCCCTAGGATAATCTTATGGACAAATAACACTTGGACTTCAGAAGACGACTCTCAGATGCTGCTCTCTGGGTTGAGTTTTGACGTGGGTGATGTTTGAGGTGGTGAAATAACACACACCGTTATGGCTCGCAGCCAAGTGATGACTGGGGGGTCACTACATTGGGCACGGGTCCAGTTCACGTCCTGCCATTAATTCTGATAGTATCATACACACCGATAATGTCCAATGTCATAAAACTAGCATTTGCAGACAAGATTACAAAAATATATACTTTATACACTCTCAGAATTGAATAGTTATTAACAACAGAAATGGATTACTGGCGAAGATCATCGCGGAAGTAAACATTACAAAACATTCTTCTTCTTCTTCTTCCTTTCCAGGATTAGGTCACAGTGATCTATTCCGGTCTAAAGTCCATCGTTTCGCACTTGAGACTTCTGAGTGATAGTTTTTTTTTACTTGAGTGGGTTACCAGCCCAACAACAAAACCCCCAACCTGGAGGACCAGAGTTGTCTTCCTCCTAGACAGACTGCCTTACAAGGCTACAGCGCCCTGTTATCAGGTTTTATGGCGCCAGAAACTCGCCATTCACCCTCCATCTTCAGTAAAAACAGTCCCACCACGTGAAGGGTTTGGTAGAGAGAGGCTATATTTTGCGCTGACTATTTGGAGCCTTTTGTAGAGTCTGAGAGCTCATCCTCAGATCCGCCCCAGTCATTCTCTACCCTTTGGGGACCACAAAACATTACAAACGTTAAATTAGAAAAATTATGAAAGTTGAAAGAAATGTATTACAGACAATAGGTATAGAATAATAATTTTTCAAAAATATTTTGAATCTCCGTTGAGATAATTCATTATATAACTAACTCACTGGCTATATCGAACCCGTAGGTTCATGGCCGCAAGGACGTAAGCTGTCAATATATCCCTATCCTGAGCTAATGTTTTCCAATGATCCCCTGTATAATCTCCGATTGAGGGTCTTTCCACTTTTCAGCGGTTGCCCTTTTACCAGCCGGCTGCTGGCCCTTCACATCCACATGTGTCAATCACAGAGGTAGATGATCAACAGCCAGAGTAGGGGTGACATGTGGTTAGCATGTCGAGTCCCCCAGCCGTTATAGCTGGTTCCTCAACCTGGAGCCGCTACTTATTGTAGCTACCCAATGCCTCACGATGCTGGGTGGGCACCGGTCCCATACTGGCCGCAATACCATGAGAAAATGTCTTCCCCCATGGAGACTAGAACCAGCGCAAGTCCCGTAGCTCTGCGCCAAGGCTTCCTACCTTAACCGCTCGGCTACGGCGCCCCCCCTGTATAATCTACTTCCCTCAAATCATGGATAATGTTATTCTCCGACCACATTTTTCGTTTACCAACTGGGCGTTTTCCCTCTGGTTTTCCTACAATAAGCTTAATTGCACGTATTTCATACCCCATAAGTGCAACTCATGTCCTGCCCATCGCAGTCCACGAGAATACAAGCTGCTGAATACAAGCTGCTGAAATGAGATTCCTCAGACCAATAGCAGGATATCAAAGAACAGACAAAAAACACAACCCAGAAATAAGACAACAACTGAAAGTAGAGAAATTAAACACAACAATAGAGAAATACAGAACAAACTGGAAAGAACACTTGGCAAGGATGACTGAGAATAGAATACCAAAAGCAGCATATAGCTATTCACCACGAGGAAGAAGAAGTTTGGGATGACCAAAGAAAATATGGAAAGAGCAGCAATTTGGAGCCGGAACAGGCTAATAAATAAGCCTAAACCGTGAAGAAGAAGAAGAAGACGTCGACACTCGCGAATATCTAGAAACATGTCTCCTTCGCTGCTCTTTAAGAGGATTAAAACCAATGCAGCGTATTTAAAACATTTAACAAGCGTTATATCGTGAACCACATCTTCAGTTCTTCGAGCATGCGCAGTGGGTCATAACAGGGACTCTGCATTTTGAAGCCGCTCATTCTTTTTTTGCTAAGTGTACATTTCGGGAAAACTAAAATTTTATTTAAAATAGTAGTTAATTAATACATTATATGCACAGAACAAATATTGTATTCGTTTTAATAGACGTTTGGTAACACTAGAAAAATGAAATTATAATATATCCTTAACTCATGTCCAACTCAGGGTCGGGTCGAGGGATGGGATGAGAAGAAGCCCCTATATTTATAGAGGTATGCGAACGACAAGCGTGCCGGCCGACCACGCCTGACGCACCGTCACAGGGTTAGATTAACGAAATTAAATGGATGAGGTGAATATGGAGAAATGAAGGAATAAAATTTTGGCAGGGAAAACCTGCCAAGCTCCGTTTCGTCCATCACGAAATCCATATGGAGTAACCGATACTCGATCTCGGGACCACTGCGGTGAGAGGCGAGAGCTTGCGCCCGGATCCGCCCAAAAATACAATTATAAACATAAATATAGGCTACTCTTGCGCTATCAGTAGATGCGTTCACTTGTAAATGTACCAAAAGTAGATAGGCCTATAGTCTATTTTAATGCTGAAGGGCTCATACGGAAATCATCGCTTTTCCTGTCTAAAATAGAAAATTGACCAGTAACTCTGTTATTTTAAGATGTATGTGAGCACAGAAGACAAGAATATTATTCAAAGTTAAGACTGTCTTACTTTTATAATTGTTTTTTTAAGTTTAAAACTTGCTATATTAAAACATATGTAGAATTGATGTAGCCATTTTGAAATTATAAAACAAGAGACCGAAAATCATAATTTGGAAATCACTCGTGGCATTACTTATGATAAGTAAAACAAGCATAGTAACTGATGACCATATCTCAATTTGATCAGAGAAAATAAAACTTACCGACTTGTTGATATCTCGCCATTATTTCTTCATGGATTTTACACAATTTAAGATCACAGGAATGAAAATTCACACTGAATTCGAGATGTCTTTGTACATTAAGAAGTCACTTTACTGGTAAAAACATTAACCCGAGAAACCATTTTAACAAAACAACGAAGAAAAGGTTTACAATAGATTATTACATGGTTTAGAATGATTTTGTAACAGATAACATTGTACACGACCGAATGTTTGATACATATTTGCTATGAATAGCTTGAAGGAATAAAAAGAACGCCACTCCCGCACAAATCTGATGCAATACTATGTCTCTAAAGGGATGAGTCGATTTACGAGATATCTCGCGTCCTTGATTGTTGTTACCGTTCACGCAATTATCACCTTAAGCACAACATTCATATTGTTTATTACATCATATTTTATAATCCCTTAAAGATTCCGCAGACACACTTAAATAATACATTAATTATAAAATATATTTATATACAACAATATTTTTTTATAAATATAGTGATATGCAACCATAAAACATTATAACATTTGCAATATAAAGCATAACCTTTCAACCCTAGCAGTAACTGTTATAAGTAATGCTATGCTAATATAAACCTTATGGAACTTACTTTCATTACAGCGTTCTCTTGTTTAAGCATAAAGCAGTTTTCTTTTTAACAACACGAGCTTTTTAAACAAAATGTAGGGATTCTGTGCCATAAGTCCACATACTAACTGACTCACTAGCATTATCGAACCCATATTTCAAGGTCGAGCAGAGGGAACCTCTTCATATATCCCTATCCTGAACTAATGTTTTCCAATTATCCCTCTATAATCTACTTCCCCATGGAAATTTCTAAAAATTAGCGACGATCACGATATGCGAATATGTCCAATGTGCGGGAACTTTGAAGATGAGATACATATATTAGGAAAATGTGATGATTTAGAATATTGGAGACGTCAGTTATTACCGGAAAGATTTCTAAATTCAAATCGGGAAAGATTGGCATGCTAAGAGTTAATGGTAAATCCAGAAAATTGGATAAACCCCGGTAAATTTCTGGACAAAACGCGGAAAATAAGGACAACACTCATTCATGAATAAATATATGTTATCAAAATGCAATACCATTAATTCTTAACAATTATATATAAATTAATTAGTGTATAATGCTATTGTGTTATTATTTAATTGTAATATTATTGTGTTTTCTTTATGTAATTGTAATGTTATTGCTTTTTTTGTTCTTTATTTTTCTTTACGCTAGTACCAATTATTACTTTATTGTAACGGACTGTCAACAGCACGTACGGCTTACTGCCCGTGCGACCCATATTGTAAATAATACTTCCCTCATATCACGGTTGATGTTATTCCTCTCATCTCATTTTTGGTCTACCAACTGGCAGGTTTCCTTGTGGTTTTCCTACAAGAATCTTCAATGCCGCTCTTTCATTCCCCGTTCGTACCACATGTCCTGCCTATCGCAGTCTACAGACTTTACAGTTCTTATTATTCCAATAAATACGATCTTCTAGTTGATTACCCATCCAGCCATAGTAATTCTGCCCGAGGGCAGGTCTTCCACTGCAATCATAGCATTTTTCATGCTACGCTTTGCAGCTTTACTAGGGAATTGTAGGTGTGGTAGCTTCCCGTTGCTTTCCACACCGGTGAATGATGATAATGATAATGATAAGGATGGTGATGATGGCCATATGATTTCTGGGACCGTTTGGACCTTAAAGTTTTCCTGATATTTGTCTTACAGGTGAGGAAAAACCCCGATAAAAACTTCACCCAGAAAAACTGTCCCGACCGGCGATCGAACCCGGGCCCGCTGCGTGAGAAGGCAGCACGCTACCTCGAGACCACAGCGGTGGACTTAGTCGTTTATAATCATGTTATATATTATCGATAAAACCCAAATCAGCAAACTAGAATATTAAAATAGTGAACACGTTCCAATAGCGAGGCTAGTTATTGAGTGAATAACTAGTCATGATAATGACAGCCTCGCTATCGAAACGTGTTTACTATTTTAATATTTTCGTTTGGTGATTTGGTTTTTATTGATAATGTATAATACATTATTCTTATTTTATACATTTTCGCATAAAGATTACAATCTTATTAGTATTTTCCATTCACCTGTCTGTTCATCTCTCTTTGGTCCAGAAATTTCCCTAAGAACTTTATTCTCAAATACTCGTAATCTTTTCTCCTTCCTTAAAGTACGAGTGCATGTTTCGCATCCATATAATATAACTCGATGACTAATTGTTTTATATATTTTCAGTTTAATGTTCTTTGAGAGAAGTTCGGACGAAAAGAGTCCCTGTAATGTATAATAGCACGCATTTCCAGAATTATGCTACTATAAACCTTATACAATATTTGAATGCAGGCTTTCACGGCCGGTAATCATAATGTTGAGTGATTCCGGGTTATGTGGCCGTGGTCCATAGTTGGTGTTGATAACAGACTACTCTAAGTAGATCTTCCGACCAGGAAACATGCCTAGAAGCACTCGCCACTGAAGATGTCCTCCGCAGTTGAGGGCGAAACGTTTGGGTATCAACACCAATATGGACCACGGCCACATAACCCGGAATCACTCAACATTACTACTTATACAATATTCTTTGTTTTTTTTTTGTAAGCCCATGTTTTCCCATTACAGATAGGCCTATTTAGGCGCTCTCCCCCTACAGGGAAGAATTTGAATCATACTAATTTAGTTACACTTGTTTTCGTGTAGATGTCATTTTGAGTGGTCCGTGGTCAGCGTTCCGCCTCATACGGACATCTAGGACACCAAGGTAGTACTAGGATGGGAAAATTCGGTAAATTTTGCTTAGAGGCCTTTTCATTCAGGCTTAAGGATTTTACGAGCCTGAAAATCTTCAGACTCCGGACCCACAGCTTAAAGTCCCTCCCGGAAGACTTGCTCCTTGGATTTTTCCATCCTAAAAAATCCACCGACCCCGGCCGGATTTGAACTCGCGACCCTCGGGAGCAGAGGCAAGAAGCATAACCACTAGTCCACCGCGGCCGACCTTGTTAATAAATATATATTTAAACTACTGTTTTCCTTTTAAACATAATAGTGTTTTGATTTGTACAATATTAAATGGTCCCTAAAGGGTAGAGAATGACTGGGGCGGATCTGAGGATGAGCTCTCAGACTCTACAAAAGGCTCCAAATAGTCAGCTCAAAATACAGCCTCTCTCTACCAAACCCTTCACGTGGTGGGACTGTTTTTACTGAAGATGGAGAGTGAATGGCGAGTTTCTGGCGCCATAAAACCAGATGCTCGGGGCAGACAGAGCTCTGTAGCCTTGTAAGGCAGTCTGTCTAGGAAAAAGACTACTCCGAAATTAAACTCTGGCCCTCCAGGTTGGGGGTTTCGCGGTTGGGCTGGTAACCCACTCAAGTAAAAAAAATATCACTCAGAAGTCTCAAGTGCGGATACGAAACCCGGACAGATTCAATTTTTGGGATGGTCAAGGAAACGATGGACTTGAGACCGGAACAGGTCGCATTGACCTAATCCTGGAAAGGATGAAGAAAAGACAATATTAAATTTTTTAAACAAAATAAAGGGGATTCTATGCCAGAAGTCCACCTACATAAATTTAAATAAAAAACCGAAAAATCATAAATTATTGTTGCTGCATGTAAATAATTATAATATCCTCAATTCGTGTCCAACTCAGGTGCTTTATTGGAAGCCATTAGCTCTGGATAGGGATATATGGAGAGCTTATGTCCATGCGGTCACAAACCTACGGTTTCGATAATGCTAGTCACTTAGTTGGTTTATTAATATTTTGTTTATGTTCGTTATCCTGAACTGCAATTGCACCATACGAAGACATCACCTTAACCAATTACATAACATAATTATCATAAGTAATTTTATCTGGATGAGTTACAACAGCGTGTCTTTGAGACGAGATGGCTATGCTTTCAAGAAGTGCTTGTCATTTTGTAGATTCTAATCAAACCGTGGGAGGAGCTTTCATTCACAAATGTGTATATAACAGCCACGTGCAGATCAAGCGAGATCAGTTAAGAAGCTAAATTCACACATTCGCTGTGCAGTGTTCTCATATTCATAGCAAGGTCTGTATCTCAACTCTTTTATATTACATTTTCCTAATATCCCTTTTCAGACAATCTCAATTTTAAGGAATCTCTTCTACTATTCAATTTTGTACTAGATTTTGCCATAAAATCTTCAGAGCATGAAGAAGGCCTACAACTCAATGGTATTATAAGTTGTTAGTTTATGGCTGAATTCAAATACCTAGGAACAATAATTACAAATAGCAATGGGACCTGGAAAGAAATTAAACATAGGCTCAATTCTGGAAATGCTTGCTATTATGCATTACAGGGACTCTTGTCGTCCCAACTCCTTTCAAAAAACGTTAAACTGAAAATGTATAAAAATGTTATTCTGCCAGTTCTGTTATATGGAAGCGAAATATGGACGTTAACTTTAAGAGGGAAGAAAAGATCACGTATACAAACATGTTTCAGAAATGATGAAAAATTCAGGTTGCAATTTTGGGGCTGAACAATCTGGTAACCCCAGTTCGATATAAGAGTTAAATTTGGATGCTCAAGATAAAGAAAGAGAATCGCTTAATGATGACAAAGACCCTTCCTTTTGATTTCATTTGAGAATAAAGTTCTTAGGAAAAATTTTGGACCATAGAGAGATGAACAACACATGCATTCCTTTTCTCTAGTCTGAGTATCGCGGGTTTAAAGCAATCGTGGTGCATGGATCTTTTACAGGATGGAATATACCAAGGTACAAGTCCTCCGGGTGGAACTCTAAACCGTGGTTCCGAATCTAAAGATTTTCAGTCTCGTAAAAGAACCTTAAGTCTGAAAAAACAGGTCGCTAAGTAAAATTTACCGATCTTCATTTTCAGGTAATATCTTAGTTGACTACTAGATGTCACATTAGGTCGGTATGTTGACCACATGACTTCCATGACATCTACAGGAAAAATAACCGTAACTAAACAAAGGAGAGGGTATGGCTAGACTCATTGTTAATAAATATTTGCTTGAAAATTGAGAAAAAATGAGCCACGGTTTTGAACCCGGGATCTCCCTGATACGAGTCTCACACGCTATCGCTCAGTAAATGTAGTTAAATTAACGGATGTTTGTTGTCTAGGTAAGATGGCCGCAATGGAGGAGCCTTGGTTAGACAAGAACAGAATGGAAGTGTGGCTGAATTCTCCGGTGAAAGAAATAATTTCTGAAGACAATTCCAAAAAGGGAGACAACTATCTGAGCAACATGAAGCGGCTGGAAGTGAAAACAGCGGACGGACAAGTGTATTCACTTGTTGTGAAATGTCGCTTGGAAGAAGGTTTTGCAGCTCAAGTCTTCAGGGAAACAACAATCTTCAAGAGGGAACAAGACATGTATGGACACATCCTCAACAAGATGTCACAACTGCTCCAGAATGCATTCCCAGGTGAGGTTCCTCATCATATATGTCACTGAAATAGTACAGCTTGTAGCACATTGCCTTAACCAACTGAGCTATGGCGTTCACCAGAATATGGAATTAACGATGCAAATATCACTTCCACAATCGTAGGTAATGCAAATGGTATTTTTTTTAATTGCGGATGAGCCCATGTAGGACTACGCAAAGTACTTAGAGGTGTTTCCTTTGAGCCCAAATTTCTTTCATTCTTTTGCTATGAGCTTGTTTTCTATCATCTGTCCAAGTTGTTCCAGTTTTTTCTTCGGTTTGTCCTCTTGGTCAACTTGCCACTTATTCACCTTAATTCTAAATATATCTCTGTTTGGGAAATCTTCTTTAGTAATTCCTGACAATTTGAAGTCCTTTTTGACTTCATCAATCCACTTCATAGTATCCACTGGAGCTTTACTTCTGTTTTCGTAGAATTCCATTATCTGTTTTGTAAGCCTATTTGAGTTCATTCGTTTAATATGGCCATAAAATTGTAACCTTCGTTTTCTAATATCACTATGAATGTCTGTATATATTTTTATTTTCTTTTTACTTCTGAGTCTAAATGCTTCACCTATGACTTGTGGACCTAAAACTTTTCTTATAATTTTGCTTTTTTTTCACTATATTTTCGATATATTTTTTCTGTTCAAATTTAATGTATTATTATTATTATTATTATTATTATTATATTATTATTATTATTATTATTATTATTATTATTTGAATTAGTGTTTCTCCTTCAACCCAAAGTGATTTGTCGCCAGAGGTTCCTGTCTAAAGCATCTTCTTCCCTCAAATCTGTAGCTTCCATACTTCTCTTCACTCCATCTATCCAACCTTCTCTATGCCTGCTTCTTCCACTTTTTCCATTCGTTTCCAATAAAGGATCTTCTTTGGTATTCTATCTTCTTCCATTCTTATTAATAGTAATGCTATTTACTCTTATATATGTATTATTAAGGGAACCAGGCTAACAAGTTATTAGCAACACAGATGGATTACTGGAGAAGATCATCGCGGAAGTCCAGATTAGATATATTGAAATTACGAAAATTATGAAAGTTGAAAGAAATGTATTACAGACATTTGAAGAGCGCGATTAAGATGGTGTGGACATTTCAAGAGGATGGCATCTGATAGAATCCCTAAGAAGACCTTGGAGTAGAATAGGTATAGATGGAAAAAGAAGAAAGGAGAGACCTAAAGAAAGTTGGATGGACGGTGTGAGAAGAAGTATGAGTGAACTGGGACTTGCAGATGAGGATGTTCAGGACCGATACAACTGGAGAAGAAGAATTTCTTGAGGGTTACGATAAACCATGTCATCATCATCATCCAGGGATTAAGCCTGTTGGCTCGTTAATAATAATAATAATAATAATAATAATAATAATAATAATAATAATACTTTATTTATTCTGGCAGAGTTAAGGCCATAAGGCCCTCTCTTCCACTCAACCAGCACAAATACAAATAAATATTTGACAAATATAGATATACACTATACTAATTATAAACAGTTAAAGATAGAATAAATGTAACAATGTAAATGTCATGTACAAACAACATTTTATAGGGTAATAATAATGATACGATAATAATAATAATAATAATAATATAAATATGATACATTATACGGGAAACACCAATTAATATATATATATATATATCTTACTCGTTCCGGTTTCATGAAAGCTAGAATTGTTAAAATTGTTCAGACCATCTTCTGTGTGGGCGTCCAACATTTCTCCTTCCGTGCGGTTTATAATTTAGCAATAATTTTGGAAATATTCCTTTGACATTCTATCAATATGTTCTTTCCAGTCGTTCGTATATTTAATTATTCGGTCTGTAAGTTTGAAAATATTTAGTTCCTTTCTTATATCTGCATTCCTTTTCTTATCCAGCAGAATATATCCTGCTATATTTCTTAAAAATCTCGTCTCAGCTGCTTCCAAGATAAACCATTGTATTGTGCATATTTTTTTTAAATAAAAATAATTATAATTATCATCATTAGCAACAGTAAAAAGGATTAGACCTGCTGGTCTATTCCGATCTCATGTTAGAAATGTTGTATCGATCTTTTACTGGGTCTTCCTACATTTCTTCGTCCTAGTAGTCTGAAGTGAACAATCGTTTAGGGAATATGTTGTTACCCATTCTATTGATGTGGACCATCCATTCGTCTCGGTATTGTGCAATCATATCTAATAGCTTGAATATATTTAGTTCTCTTCGTATATCTTCATTTCGTTTCCGATCTGCTATTGTATAACCAGTCATACCTCTCAAGAACCTCATTTCTGAAGTTTCTATTCTTCGTTCCTGGTTTCTGATTGAGACCGAGTGTTCCCGTTCGTACGCTTATAGTAGTGCTGGAACCGCCATTGTTTTATAACATTTTAAAAGTGTTTTGTTTCTAGTTACCTTGACACTTTGTTTTATGATGCCACACATATAATTATGTTTATTATTTATTTTGTTTACAATGTCTTCACTTTTTCTATATGAAACATTGCATCCCTAGACTATTTAACTCACGCCCCAAATAGGAGTCAATGACCAATCACGTTTCAATGAATTTTGTTTTAGAACCAATCATAGTCGTGTTTCACCTCGATAATTATCGAATTTTGATTACCAAAAAATAAAGCTACTCCTTTTTAATATTCTGAACAGGTCAGAGCATTTTTTTTGCAGTGACTGATTCTCTAGCAAATACGTTGAATATAGCAAATAATGAAAGGATTCCATCGACCTACACATTTGATAATTGTGTGTTCAATAAATATGTTTTAAATAATGATTTTACTGAGTTGTTTTCTAAAAAAATGATTAATATTATAATATACAGTGTGATGTGTTTCATTATTTCTCCACTAGGTTGCATTTTTACAATACTGCGATTCTATTTGGCAATAAATAGTATGATCAAGTTGCAGTGATGAACAAGTGAAACATAACCAACCATTTCTCATTTGTTTTCAAACATAGCCATTTACATAAAATGTATAACTATTTTAAAACAACTATATTTAAATAATGATTTGTGAGTAAACAGCTTAATTTTATTCGTTAAATAATCCTAACAAATGCCACTCTTGATTTCCAAATTCTCTAGATAAATTTGGAAATCACTCGTGGCATTACTTATGATAAATAAAATTGCTCACCTGTTCTATCGTTTTATACTCTAATGAGATGTTTACTCTTAGCTAAAATAATAATAATAATTATTATTATTATTATTATTATTATTATTATTATTATTATTATCATTATTATTATAAAAATAAAAGAAGGGTAGACCAACTATTACGTGGATTCAGGGAATCAATGAAGGTAAGAGGGAATGGAAAATAGAAGAAGATATATGGATGAACAGACAGGAATGGAAAAATTCGTTGAAACAAATGTGTAGTTAACTGTGAACATGGGTACCGGAAAAATGCACATTCATTGTAAAAGCCGGAATAATAAAAAAAATATTTATTATTATTATTATTATTATTATTATTATTATTATTTTATTATTTTATTTTATTATTTCAGGTGATGTGGAACCATTCTCACCAAAATGTTATTATGCAAGCAAGAGTTGTTTGGTAATGGAAGATATGAACGCAAGTGGATTCAAGATGGAGGATAGAAAACTTGGTCTTGACTTGAACCAATGTCTGTTAGTGATGCGAACTATAGCCAAGTTCCACGCTGCATCTGTAATATTACACGAGCAGAACCCAAGTATGTTTGAGGAGCTCGGTACATCGTTTTTCTGTGACGACAGCATTTCGAAATACATGCGAAACATGTGGCCAGGTAAAATAATTTAAAATATTGATTGACCGTTAACATCCAGTTTCTAAAATTATTTTATCTGTATACAGATTTTCAGTGTTTACACATCGTTCTGTGTCTAAAATTTTATTTTTCGTTCTTAAAAATATGTTAAAAGTTTAAAATGTCACCCACTCTACTTTTCGTTCTTTGAGTTGCACGCTACGTGGATGAATCAACCAACCATTCAATGAAATATCCCAAAATTCCTACAACACTGGACAATACATTTCAAAACTTTTTTAGCACTCGAACGAAAATAGGTGATTATATATATTTGCCCTATGCTAAATTCAGATCAGCAAACCAAACAGGAAACGTGATTGAAAATTTCCATACAAATCCAAAAAGAAAATGACAGATCATATCTAATTTAAGTTTTCTGCTAATTCCTTATGTCTTCTTGTAAGCCCATGTTTCCCTTAACAGAGATTTAGGCGCTCCCCCTACAGGGAAGAATTTGATCCATACTAATTTAGTTACACTTATTTTCGTATAGATGTAATTTGAGTGGTCCGTGGTCAGCGTTCCGCCTCATACTGACATCTAGGAAACCAAGATAGTACTAGGACGGGAAAATTCGGTAAATTTTGGTTAGAGGACATTTCATTCAGGCTTAAGGATCTTTTACGAGCCTGAAAATCTTCAGACTCAGGATCAACTGCTTAAAGTCCCTCCCGGAGGACTTGCTCCTTGGATTTTTCCGACCTAAAATAATCTATAGACCCCGGCCGGGTTTGAACCCGCGACCCTCGGGACCAGAGGCAATTCCTTATGTTATTTTATAAACACAAGGATTATTAAGAAATAATTGTATAGATTAAATAATTTTCGGGAAGATTTAGTGAACAATTTTCTGATTTATCGCGCAAAAAAGAATTGAAATATAGAAAAAAAGTATATTATACTCACATTCTACAAATATTTTCTGGAACATTTCCGCTTGTGCACAACATCAAAAACATCCCTAATTAAAGTAAAGTGATCCCACAACAGGCCCGCAGGCCCTTGGGGTAGTAGGAGGTTAAGGCTCCCACTTTTTCTAGACAATCGGCACTTTATGTCAGCCGGGTTGTCAGCCCTGCGTGACGGCCGTCTTTACCCCCAGAACAAGCGTCTGGTATCATTTCCGTTAGAGGCTGAGTCGACCCCAGGACCATAGTGCCGCCAGAGGGTTTGGGTCAGTTTAAAAATCCTGACCCCAACGGGACTTGAACCCTCGACCCTCCGGCTTGTAGCTCAGTGCCTTAACCACTACGCTACGGCGAAACATCCCTAATTAGCTGCCAACAATTGTCATCTAACGTGCTGAGTGACCATTGCCCTCTGTATCTTCTTTCCATGACAGATATGTCTTGATGAAAACGTTCTTTGTGTTCATCGCTGACGGCCCCCAGGTTGGGAGGAAAGAAGTCCAGATGAGAATGCAGGAAATGTATTTTCAATGACATATTATATCCCAAGTTTGTATATGTCTTTAGCATATTCTCCATAATTTCTTGGTACTTTTCGCCTCTTACATTTCCCACAAAATTAGCGCACACTGTCTTGAATTCCATCCATGTTGTCTTCTAGCACATCATCAAACTTCTTGTCTTGCATCGCTTCACGAACTTGTGGGCCAATAAAATTGCCTTCAATTATTCAACTCCTGGGGCGACAGGCCTAGAAGGCCCTTAACCTACCAGCCGGCTGCTGGCCTCACATCCACATGTGTCAGTCTCAGAGATAGATGATCATCAGCCAGTGTAGGGGTGACATGTGGTCAGCATGTCGAGTCTCCCAGCCGTTATAGCTGGTTTTCTCAACCTGGAGCCTCTACTTATTGTTGCTACCCAAATGCACGATGTTGGGTAGGCACCGGTCCCATATTGGCCGAAATACCATGAGAAAATGTCTTCCCCCATGGAGACTAGAACCAGTGCAAGTCCCGTAGCTCTGCGCCAAGGCTTATTGCCTTAACCACTCGGCTACAGCGCGGGACTTCTTTCAATTTAACTTCACTAATTCTTGAAAATTATCTTTCAAATAGAGAATACTTTTACCATTTTTGTTTAGAGCCTTAACACATTTTTTTTCATTAAGCGTAGCTTAATGTGAAAGGGTGGCAGCAATATGTTTCTTTCTTAACTAATGGTTGATGTTTAATACTCTTGTATTCTGGTAGCAAAACATCCCTTAGAGGCCACTCTCTTACTTCATAATTGCTTAGCTTGACTATTCCACTCCCATAAAAAGCAACAAAACTTGGTGAAACCACTTTCATTCGAAGGCGTAACCCTATGACTTTAAGATCTCCACATATTTTCCATTCATATTCCAACTAGTAAGAGTTTTTAAAAGTAAATTAATATTCTCGTATGTTTCTTTCATATGAATAGTATGAGCAATAGCTATAGGCACAGAAGAGTAAACATTATGTAACAACACGGCCTCTAAACTTAACTTGGAAGAATCAATGAAAATGCGCCATTCTGGTGGATTGCAAATTTTACCGCTCAATTGTTCCATTAGTCCATCAACATCATTGCAATAGACAAGTTCATTCAAATAATGTTCATGTTTCATAAAAGTTGTTATTTTGACATTGGACTCAAGCAAGTACCAGTTCTGTAACCGAGAGCTTAATAGTTCCGACTGACTTTTGTTAAACTGAGATCCCTCGGAAGATAAAATATATTTTTAAATTACCGATTTTGCTCTCTGTTTCAACAAAAAAAAGTGGGGAGATTAGAGACCAAAATAAAATAAATTGTGCAAACATGTACGAAATCAATAATAATAACATGGAAAAAGCCGTATTGGTTGTAATGTATAATTCCCAAATATGTCTTCTTAATAAAGGAGCTGCCATTTGCAAGATAGAAGCATGGCTTCATAGCATTTGGTGGACGGGATTTACAATGTATATAGAGAAGGATTTGCGTTTAGATCGGTACTTGCTAAGGTAGCTCAGTTGGTAGAGCACTTGGTCTAGAGAACCAAGGGTCCCGGGTTCAAGTCCCGGTCTGAGCGTATAATTTTTCTCTTCAAATGTGCAAACATATAATCTACTACATCATGGCCATGTCATTTATAGGATTCATAAATTGAAACAGACCACCCAATAGGCTGGAAATGTCTCTTTCCCAGTAATAAAGTAATAATATGTTGTCATATGCTCCTTCTTCACGAACAAGGGTTGGAGGGTGAGGTAACCGCAATACAATAGATTATGCATACAATAGCCCGCTACTTTGCGCTCGGTCGGGCCGCTAATATAATCATAAATCGGCGATTACTTCAAAACGGTAGGTGATAACGAAAAAGGGATTTCAGTTTAGAAATCAGGGTATAAAAATACAACAGAAACATACAATTTTTGTCAGGTGCAAATTGTAGTGTTGTCCAGTGTAATTATGGAACATAGAACCGTCAGAAAACGCCTCAATGTCTCGCAAGATCCTTAATGTGTATACAATCTAAGACTGAAGTAAAAATATACAGAGAGTAACAAAACAGACTTTGAAGACGTGGTACTGGGAACAAGGCAGTTACGTTTAGCATAGGAACTCATGTCCGGAAACCGTTTCCCCGCTACAAGCACGCAAAATACGACGTCTGTTCAACTCTCCTGTAAAGACCCTGCACGTTCTCCCAAATTAAACCCGCTAGACTCCTACCTGTGAGGTCACATGAAATATCTGATTTATCAGTACCCTGAGTCATGCGAAGAAGACCTACTGGTGTGGGTTATGGATTGGTGATGGTGTGTACCAGGACATGGTGCGGAGGTACAGTATCAGTGTTGATGTAGCTGGTCGTCACATCGAGCCCTTCTTGTGGAGCCAGACGACATGCATCAGGCGTCAGAGATAAAAGCTGTCCGCTCTTATAGTGATCCTCGTCAAAACAAAACCATGTGATCTGCTCGCTTTTCATTGGTTATGGACACCTACGTACGTTGCAGAAGCAATAAGTTCGTGAAAAAGTAGTTCCTTTCATTAAATTAAAAATATGTCCTCTGAATATACGTACTTGTTGTTCTTCATGAATGAAAAAAAATAATACTATTCAAAACACAGAAAACATTCTAAAATATACCTAATCATATAATTAGAACTTAAAATAGTTTATTACATTAGGATAATGCATTTGAGCCATGCTTCAGTCGATTCTGATGCAACAAAATGGCTGAAGGTGTCGAGTTTTCTTTTGCTGTGCCGGCATCTAAATTTTTAAATCACAAATCTGGCAAAACCTTTGACTAGTGTTCAAATAACAGTTATTTTAAATGTATTTCACAAGTTCAGTGAAATCTCACCAGCTTTCTTGTAACATATCCCATTCAACGATCACATGCCTTATGTTCTTCACACGTGCTCCCTGTCAATGTGACAGCAATTGTGGCGCGAGTGGTGGAAGGTTACAGTTAGCGTTTGTTTATGTTAGGATCACTCTAAGAGCGGATAAGGTATAGGAATGTGTGTTGTGGTATTTTGCATATAGCGGAAAAAGGTTCGTTTCCGGACATAATTTCCTATGCTACGCGTAACCGTTACCACTACACGCCCTCAAAATCTGTAATAGGCATTTGGTTACATCCTGTATATGTTCTCGTGAATTACAGGCTTCACCAGGACTCTCGCTAATGAAGTGGCTACTTGGGGAGAAGAGTGGCACACATACTCTGTGAAGCTGAGAGGCTTAGCAAATAACATAATGGACAGATTGAAGGAATCTAGTGAACGACAAAATAATGAGTTCAATGTATTAAATCACGGGGATTTGTGGACGAACAACATGTTGTTAAAGAACGGATCTGAAGGAATCAGATTTGTAGATTATCAGCTGATACACCATGCATCTCCAGCCATTGATCTCTCACTACTTCATTACAAGCAGCGCTAAACTAGAAGTAAAGAGGAATCACCGCGATTATCTTATTAAGGTACATATTACACTTTTATCTTCTGTCTAAATCGGCCGCAGTGGACTAGTGATTATGCTCCATGCCTCTGGTCCCGAGGTCGCAGGTTCAAACCCGGCCGGGGTCGATGGGTTTTTTAGGACGGAAAAATCCAAGGAGCAAGTCCTCCGGGAGGGACTTAAAGCCGTGGGTCCCGAGTCTGAAGATTTTCAGGCTCGTAAAATCCTTAAGCCTCAATAAAAAGGCCTCTAAACAAAATGTACGGAATTATCCCGTCCTAGTACTACCTTGGTTTCCTAGATGTCAGTATGAGGCGGAACGCTGAACACGGACCACTCAAAATGACATCTATACGAAAACAAGTGTAACTAAATTAGTATGGTTCAAATAATCAATTAAGTTGGTGTTTACTTGATGAAAATCCATATCATTAATTAAATAAAAATAAAACTAAGGAAAATATTAATAAATATGAAAATCAAATAAAACTAAGTTTTATTTTTATTTAGTTGATAGTATGGTTTAAATTCTTCCCTGTAGGGGAGAGCGCCTAAATCTCTGTTAAGGGAAAACATGGGCTTACAATACAATGTTCTGTCTGCCTTTTCCACACCCTCACTCTTCTTAGGGGTACTAAGGGTAACATTTAGGTTTAAACGTCATAGGAACTGTCACTGATGGGGTTAGTGATCTCAAGACTATGAATTCAACACTAATATTTGTTGTTATCGATTAGTTTATTTTTTAGATTTCACCATATCTGACCCCCTCACAGTTGTGATAGGAGTCTCTTACCCTCTTACCCGCTTTTGATAATTGTAAGTTATAGGCCCACCGAGTTTACCTCATATTAAACCCAGATGTTCTAGAATTAAATGTATATAGGTCATTATTGATACATTTTTATTTATAACCTTTCTTATGCCATAGGGTGAATATTTTACAGCTTACAATCACATTGCGTCCAGCAGGAATACGAGAAGGAGACTCATTAAGTCCCATATTGTTCACACTAACAATGGATGAAATCATCAAAGAACTAAAAGTTGAAGTTAGAGAAGGGATTAAAACAGGTAACAAAGAGCTGAAGACAATAAAGTATGCTGATGACACAGTTCTAATTGCACAAAGTGAAGATGATTTACAAATGCTATTGCACAAATTTAGAATCATTGCAGCAAAATATAACATGAAAATCTCAACAAATAAAACCAAATCAATGGCACTATCCAAGGACCCACGACGTGTTAAATTAGAAATAGAAGGGAAAAGTATAGAACAAGTCATCAAGTTCAAATATTTCGGAATAGAAATTAACAGCAGCAACAGAATAACAGATGAAATCCTCCATCAAGCAAATAATGCAAACAAAATATCGGGATGTTTAAACAATACTGTTTGGAAAAATAAAAATTTAAGAATAGATACAAAAGTAAGAATTTACAAATCTGTCATAAGACCAGTTTTAATATATGGTTGTGAATGCCGAACAGTAACTCAAAAAAACAAAATAAAGCAATGAAATGAACGTTCTAAGGAAAATCGCTGAGAGAGAAAATTCGCAGTTCTGTTATTAGATAAGAATGTGAAATTGAACCTATAAATCTCTGGATAAATGATGGAAGACTAAACTGGAACGGTCACATAGATAGAATGGAGAACAGTAGAAAGTACGTGACTGGACACCTCAGCAGAAAAGTCCTTTAGGAAGACCACAACTACGATGTAAGGACGTCACCATACCCCGGACCTGTAGTGAATGAAAGCTGCCAGCTTTCATGCGTAGAGGAAGAACAACAACAATCACATTGCGGATCATAATTTATATGTGTACCAAATTTTGGTTGAAGTTAGTGCAGGCTTTGGAGACATACTGGCACATACGCATATACATTTATTTATATAGATTATTAACCAACTGACACATTGCCACTATCGAGCCCATGGGTTCATGACCGCGCGGACATAAGCTCTTCGTACATCCCGATTTTGAGCTAATGTTTTCCAACCATCTCCTCTATAATCTACTTCCCTCCAATCACGGTAAATTTTATTCTCCCATCATATTCGTGGCCTGCCCACTGGGCACTTTCCCACTGGTTTACAAACAAGGAGTTTCTATGAACTTTTGTTTCCCCCATTTGTGCCATATGTACTGCCCATCGAGATTTAGCTCTTCTTATTATACTTGTTTTCCCATAAATATCGTGTAGCGTACCGTTGTGCGGTCGTTTACATTCGCCTGTCTGTCCTTTACTCTTTAGATAAAAACTTTTCCTAAGAGATTTATCTTCAAATATTCGTAATTTTTTCCTCTCCGTTAAAGTAAGAGTCCATGTTTCACATCCATATAATGTAACTGGTAGAATAATAGTTTTATTTATTTTCAGTTTAACGTTTTTTGAGAGAAGTGGGACGACAGGAGTCCATGTCATGCATAATAGCACGCATTTCAGAACTGCGTATTTGTTTAATTTCTTTGTGCTCCTCATTATTATTATTATTATTATTATTATTATTATTATTATTATTATTATTATTATTATTATTATTACATAAAAATACCCAATTCACACGATTATATGTGTTGTATAAATCTTCATAAAAAATATACGATATATATTTAAATAAATAGAAGATCAGCTGGAAAATCTAGAATGAATAGAATACGAAATAAAGAAATAAGGGAAATTATGGGTGTACAAGAGGAGACAGACATTATAGAAAAGAAAAAATTACAGTGGTATGGCCATGTCAAAAGAATGCCAGAGGAAAGATTGCCTAAAATAGTTATGGAATGGATCCTAATGCAAAGGAGGAAGAGAGGAAGACCGAAGAAAACTTGGATAGAAGGGGTATAAGCAGTTATGAATGTCAGAGGATTGGAGGAAGATCAATGGATGGACAGAGAGGAATGGCGTTTGGTTTCCGGAAGAGGGCGGCAGCTGCCATCATACCGGATGGTGATTTAAGTAAATGTTATTTAAATATATTTACATAATATGAATATGAATGTAATAAAAGTAAAAATAGTTATGAGGTGTTACGCCTAAATATGTTTAATAGTCTTTCAGATTATATAAAGAATCTTCCTGTTTCAAAATTTAAAAGAACAAGTAAATCAGTTTTTTTTAATGGATATTTTAACATTGACTGGTTGAGACACTACAGGAATTAACATTGACTGATTGATATTGTCATACATTTTATTGTGTTGTTGACATTAAAAACCTCTGTATATATTGTTTATTTTGTATTAACACAATTTATGACTGGACACGGTAAATTTGGACATTATTTGGAACGATTTAAAATAGTAGTAGCAGTAGGACTTTATTAGACAAAAAGTAAGATATTTACAATATTATTTACAGATATGGGTCGCACGGGCAGTAAGCCGTACGTGCTGTTGACAGTCCGTTACAATAAAGTAATAATTGCTACTAGTGTGAAGAAAAATAAACAACAAAAAAGCAATAACATTACAATTACATAAAGAAAACACATTAATATTACAATTAAATAATAACACAATAGCATTATACACTAATTAATTTATATATAATTGTTAAGAATTAATGGTATTGCATTTTGATAACATATATTTATTCATGAATGAGTGTTGTTCTTATTTTCCGCGTTTTGTCCAGAAATTTACCCAAGTTTATCCAATTTTCTGGATTTACCAATAACTCGTAGCAGCCAATCTTTCCCGATTTGAATTTAGAAATCTTTCCGGTAATAACTGACGTCTCCAATATTCTAAATCATTACATTTTCCTAATATATGTATCTCATCTTCAAATTTCCCGCACATTGGACATATTCGCATATCGTGATCGTCGCTAATTTTTTGAGGTTTCCATGCCCCTAGCCTAAACCAAGCAAGCCCTGATCTCTCTTTAAATCCTAGGTTGGGTAGATACGATTCTTTTCCCCATACGTGTTTTAGGTCTCTGCAAACACAGTGAGCGAATTAAAATAGGTAGAGATACCTGTATTTGCAAAACCTCCAGCCAGACTATCTCACATCTGTTAATTGAGTGTACCGCATTTGATTCCAAAAGACATGAATTTATAAAAATTAGGTTATTGCCATAATAGATTTCACAACTGCCTTTGTCAAATATTTTTTATAAGAAGTGTTGCTATAGAAAGCTGCGTGACTTCATCCATCATATTTTTAAGATACTTTGAGTTAGTTTTTTCTTGGGTTTGTTAATTTATTTATTTATTTGTTCATATTACGTTATTATGTAACGTTAGAAATTAACCAAACTCTAAATTATTGTAAATATTTAATTGTATTGTAACTAAAACCGTAACATACCGGATGTATTAGTGGAGATTCAATACAAATATATATTTTTTTTACAGGAATATCACAAGAAACTTTGCGAGACACTAACTGCCTTGGGGTATGACAAAAAAATAATAACACTGCAGGAATTATATGAGGATCTGGATAAAAAGGCCATGTATGGTTTGTTCGCACTACTAGGGCCCTATGCAGTCATGCAGTCAGATCCCAATTGTGGCTTTTCATTTGATGATGCGCTATTAACGGGAAAGAACCCAGGTACTGTCATGTACAAAGACAACTTCAAGGAAGTTGTCAAAATATTCCTTCCCTTACTCAACAAAAGAGGCATGTTGGACATGTACGTCTAAAAATACAAGAAGTGTTTGGCGTTTTCAACAAGAATATAAAAGTTTTGATTAGAGATTGATTTTGCAATAAATTAATTTGAAACGAGTTGAAAGATATACGTATAGTTTGTTTATGAGAGAAAGTTTATTTCTTACCAGCCAACATCAAGTTGGTAATACTGAAGTATTGAATATGTATTATTACATGAAGAGCTGTAGGAGAGGGCGCACACGAAAACAAACGAGATGTGGGAGATAGTACAACTGCAGGAAAGAAAACGTATACATTAATCCAGAAACCGTTTGAATAACGTAAGTAGTGTTATTTTTAGTCTGATCATCTTACCTCAATATTAATGTTGATTTGTTCTTGGACATGTTTCAAAACAATTCTGTTTTATCGTCAGCTTTCCCAGACTGGTTTTATTTATGTTGCATTATGTTGCACACCCTGAATGGCGATGTCAGCTCCATCCTGTGGTTGGCCAAAGAACCTCCAAACAAGGTCACGCTCCGTCGGTATTTCAAAATTCATAACATGACCTTGTTTGGAGGTTCTTTGGCCAACCACAGGATGGAGCTGACATCGACATTCAGGGTGTGCAACATAATACAACATATATCAAATCAGTCTGGACAAGCCGACGATGAAACAGAATTGTTTTGAACATGTCCAAGAACAAATCAACATTAATATTGAGGTAAGAATGTTAATATTGAGGTAAGATGATGAGACTGAAAATAATATAATTAAAATAACCTCAAAATATCACTTCCTAAAACTAAATAGTAATTAGTATGTTTTGAAAATGCACAATACTTCTGTCTGAACACGCTCACTCGACCTCTGACGTCACTACAACAACATTACCCCTACATTGTTAAGCTCAGCACATTACTTACTTACTCACTGGCACTATCGAACCCGTAGGTTCATGGCCACGCGGACATAAGCTCTCCATACATCCCTATCCTGAGCTAATGTTTTCCAATCGTTCCTGTATAATCTACTTCCCTCAAATCATAGTTAATGTTGTTCTCCCACCTCATTCTTGGTCTACCAACTGGGCGTTTTCCTTCTGGCTTTCCTACAAGAAGTTTCCATGCACGTCTTTGATTCCCCATACGCGCAACATGTCCAGCCCATCGCAGTCTATGAGACTTAACTGTTCTTATTATATCTGGCTTCCTATAAAAATGATGTAGTTCATTGTTATGTAGTCTTCTCCATTCACCTGTCTGTTCATCTCTCTTTGGTCCAAAAATTTTCCTAAGAACTTTATTCTCAAATAAGCTCAGCATATAACAATAGGATTAATGTTGTTGCAGTGACGTCAGTGGTCAGGTGAACATGTTCAGAGAGAAGTACTATACATTTAGAAAATATATTACTTACGTTGTTCAAAACAGTAAGTCTGGAGGTGGCGATTTAAAGGTCAACGTTTCTGGATTAATGCATACATCAAGGCTGTTAAACAGTGCGCCCCTACATGTAAAAAAGACCCCCCCTTCTATTTAACCCTACGTCAGACAAATTGACAAAGTCAGACATTGCTGCTCAGTTGTGTTGCTTCGTTGCGAGTGGACCTGCATGCGGCTGTGTCGGGTAAACAACCAGTCATGGCTTCAACTTCAACTGAATCGGCAAACCGGTTAATGAGAAAATATTTATTTCTGAAATATCTTACAATATTTATTTTTGAATAACATAAATAGTATATTTTTAAAGATAGTACTTTTGTCTCAACACGCTTTTTTTGGTCATTCTTTTTCCATTCATTCTATAAACATGTCCTTGCCAACTGAGTCTAAGTGTTTAAAAAAAATTATAATACCTTATCCTTTACAAATGAAGGGTACAGCGAAAGAACCAGGCAAGTCACTTTTATTGTCAAAAAGGAATTCGAGGTGTCCATTAGATTCTCCATGGAAAGCACTATCATTTAGAAGTGTGAAACAGTAAACTCATGAGTTTATTTACTTTCAAAATTTAGCATACAAGTGCTGTATTCCTAGAGAAAGAAAGTCCCAAGAAAGAATGCGGGGTTGTATTGTACACTTCCAAAACATAGTTTTGCAGGGTTCTGTAAACATAACTAAAGTCTAATATAACATATAAAACTAATATAATATTTAAAACTAGTGTGACGTCATGAGTGTAATATTCAAATTACCGCAATAAACTTTGCTCGATAGTTATTATGTGATAACACATGTTCCCGCTAGAACCAATTACCAACACGTTTGCTCACATATAAGGGGATCCTATCCCAAAAGTCCACCTACGTTAGTGGGCAAGTTAAGGTGAGAAAATGGACGACTTAGTAAACCAGATTAAGTTGGCGTTCGCTTTTTTATTAGCGGGTTTTTAATAAGTTGGCAACACTGCCTGAGGAATGATTATTACACAATTTATATTGTAAATATGCTGATGTTTCCTTTTTTTATTTGAATTTATGTTGGTGACATGTTGGCATAGAATCCCCGGAATCTTTACCAACCATATAATTTGTTTTGTGTAGTACAATCGCCACGTCATCATTAGTCAATGGTATTCGAGGAATCCACCTGCATATAAAGTCAACAATATCCGAGCGGGGACTTTCTTCCACATAAAATAAGTAGGGCCTATGTATTTTGCCCCATGTAAAAGTACATTTTCTAGGTTCACAGAAAAAAAAATGTATCCGTTCTTTCGCTGTTCCCTTCAAATATGATGAGAAAAATCTTCACATAGAATTTTACGAAGCCTGGTACGTACCGCATAGTGTGCCAAGATTAATAAAAATGTAGCTGAAAGAAGACAAGAAAAATTCCAATATAAGGCACAGCAAAATTGTAGACTCTTACGGCAGGTATTTCGATTCATGTATTCTATGTCTTTCGGGCTAAATGGTCGTGGTCTGGTTTTATTAACACTCGACGTTTCGTCTACTACTGCGGTAGACATCCTCAGGAGATTCTGCGTGCTCTTTGACATCTTATCTCTTCAAATGTCGGCTGCAGACTGGCTGTGCGTTGGAAATCGTGTCCTTATTTATAGTTGAGTATTGTGTGGTGATGTTTTCTACACGGTCCGTTACTTTGGAGCTATTTTTCTGATTGGTTGTCACTGGTGTAAGGCATAGGTTTTATTCTCGTGTTATATACAGTAGTGCCGGAATCCAAATTTTATTAATCTTCATAGAATAAAACCTATGACTTACGCCAGTGACAACCAATCAGAAAAATAGCTCCAAAGTAACGGACCGTGTAGAAAACATCACCACACAATACTCAACTATAAATAAGGACACGATTTCTAACCAAGATTATTTGGAAAAAATGCTTCATGAATTGAAAACAATAATTATGGATCTTCCTGTATCCTGTTTTTTCAAAGGTGCGAAAAAGAATACAGAATATGTACCTGAAACTAAAAAGATTAAAACACATGAGAAAGAGAAACCATCCCAAAATAGTTCAAATGACAACATGAATACAGTTTCAAGTAAAGAGAAACCATCCCAAAATAATTCAAAAGTTAACATGAATACAGTTTCAAGTAAAGAGAAACCATCCCAAAATAATTCAAAAGTTAACATGAATACAGTTTCAAATAAAGTGAAACCAACCACAAATAAGGCAACTAAGGTCACATCACGACAAAATGAGGAGTCGACTGTGCCAGTGCAAAATAAATTTTCAATTTTATCCGAATTACCGGAACCAATGGACACTGTCGACCCTCAGGCTCCTCAACTTGGATCGTCACGGGACAAGCAAACTACAGCAGCTACCAGGCGTAGTAGCCAACCGTCCAGGGAACCTCAAGTAATGCCGCAGCCGAAAAGGGAACCACGCCCACCACCCATAACGGTGATTGGACATGGTGACCTTTTCAGGATGAATCGGGAATTAAAAGAAAAATTCGAAAAAGACGTGAAAGTAGTTAAAACCCAGGACGGTTTGAGATACTACGCTACCTCGGAGGCAGACTTTCATCTACTCAAAGAGTACTTCAAAAATGCAAAGAAAGAATTTTATACATTTCAACTCAAAAAAGATCTGCCTCTGAGGGCTGTTCTAAAGAGGCTTCCTGCCAGCATCACTGCTGATGAAGTCAAGGAAGAACTTAAAGAACTAGAATATCCAATAATATCGGTAAAGCAAATCACCAAAAAAGAAGGAGAAGTTTATACTCCCTTACCATTATACATCCTGGAACTTCAGAACAATGATGCTGGTAGGGAAATATATAACTTAAACCGCCTCTGTTTGACAGTGGTGGCTGTGGAACCATACAGACCTAGAGCTGGCATGAAGCAGTGCTTCAGATGCCAGAAGTTTAACCATACTTTCATGGGGTGTTCCTTAACCCCATCTTGCGTAATTTGCGCTGGTACTCATAGTCATCGTGAGTGTCCGGTGAGAACCGAGGCACTCACGGACAAGAGCCTGCTGAAGTGCGCGAACTGTGGGGAAGAGGGACATCCCGCTTCCTACCGGGGTTGTGAAGCCTATAAGAAAGCAAAAGAAATTTATGAAAAAAGAAACCAAACCAAAGTCCAACAACTCCGGCGTCCCAACCTCGAACTTTCACATCAAAATCTGTTAATCCTACAGTCTCATATAGTTCTATGGTAAATTCTGGCATCACAGTTAAACCTACTACAGGCACTGTCCCATGTCAGCCAGGGTCTGTGGCTGCTATACCAATGACGGATCAGGGACAACAACTTTTCCATAACATTCAGCCTCTGCTGAATGGTCTGTCGACACCTATGGAAAGGTTTGTGTTCCTGACAAATCTAGTGAACTCATGTTTCATATCATCCATACCTGCTACGGAAATGAAAACATAAGCAGCGAGACAGCAAGGCTAAGGAACAAAACCCCATACTGAATAAACACAATGGTGTTTGGCCGCCAAGGGACCTCAACTGGTTCCCAAAAAGCGGCACACTGGGCAATGCTAGTCATTGCCACAAAACAGTCAGTCAGTCAACGCACAGCCAGTATGCAGCCGACATTTGAAGAGTTAAGAGGTCAAAGAACACGCAGGATCTCCTGAGAATGTCTACCGCAGTAGTAGACGAAACGTCGAGTGTTAATAAAACCTGACCACGGCAATTTAGTCTGAAAGACATAAAATACATGAATCATAAGGCAAAATCTTCAGAAGAAGAAGAAGAAGCACGTGACAATGAAGCTGTGTGTGATATTTGTGGACATGAGTGTTCGTTCTGAATCACTCCAAATTCTGTTGTTATAATATATCACTCATTCAATAAATATTTAATTTGTATTCATTCATTTAAAATGATTATCATCATTCCTGTAAAACCTCAAATACACACCGAGTTCAGGACCAACGCTACCAATAAAAAAAATCTTATAAATAAAAAACTAATAAAGTTTACGTAATATTGTTTGTTGTAAAAAAAATGATAAACTCAACAAGTTTCGTGGTGAAAACAACGAAAGTACGCAATTTCTCATGTTTGTTCGATTTCTTGTTTGTTTTGACTTCTTCCAACAAGATGGAGCTACCCTACAGTATGGAAGGACACTATTCTATGATTGTAAGCAGCGAAAAAAATAATGGACTTTAACCGGGTTAGAATCCGGGAACCTCGAAAACAGAGATCCACATGTGGAAATTTTGTGATTATTATACAAACTTGTTGAGTTTATGTATGTTTTGCAACAAACCGCATTACAAAAATTTATTTCCTTTCCTATAATAGTTTGTTATTGGTAGTGTTACCCCGCACACCCTGTATTCCCTTATTCCTTTTTAAATAATAATCCATAAATATGATGCAATTAATTCCTGCACCGTAGGCTAGTGCTAAAGGCAAGGTGCCTTGGCACAGAGCTACGGGACTTGCGCTGGTTCGGGTCTCCATGTGGAAACAAATTTCTCGTGGAATTTCGGCCAATATGGGACTGGTGCTCACACAGCATCGTGAGGCATTTGGGTAGCTACAATAAATAGAGGCTTTAGGTTGAGAAAACCAGCTGTAACGGCTAGGGGACTCGACATGCTGACCACATGTCACCCCTACACTGGCTAGATGATCTTCTACCTCTGTGATTGTCACATGTGGATGTGAGGTCAGCAGCCGGCTGATAGGCAAAGTGCTTCTTGGCCTGTCGCGCAATAAATTAGAAGAAAGTGTGCAAATATGGAATAGTATTCCTAAGATGGAATTCCTCAATATTTCTGGAAGACGACAATGGCGTATCACTACGCTTCCCTGGGAGAATTTTCAAAATAAGTTCCTGAATGCAATTTTTCACAGTTCCCTTGTTAGACACGACAGCAGTAATGAACAAATCCACTTATGATATAGTTTGAAAATGAGAATTTTAAATTATATATATATATATATATATATATATATATATATATATATATATATTTATTTATTTATTTATTTATAGTCCACCGCTGTGGTCTCGAGATAGCGTGCTGCCTTGTCACGCAGCGGGCCCTGGTTCGATCCCCGGTCGGGGCAGTTTTTCTGGGTGAGGTTTTTATCGGGGTATTTCCTCACCTGTAAGACAAATGTCAGGTAAACTTTAAGGCCCAAACGGTCCCCGAAATCATATGGCCATCATCATCCTTATCACCATCATCATCTTTCACCGATGTGGAAAGCAACGGGAAGCTACCACACCTACAATTTCCTAGTAAAGCTGTAAACATAGCATAAAAATGCTATGATTGCAGTGAAGGACCTGCCTTCAGGCAGAATTACTATGGATGTATATATATATATAGGGAAATGCAGGTGTGATAGCTTCCCGTTCCTTTCCACACCGGTGAAGGGTGATGATGATGATAATGATAAGGGTGATGATGATGTTGATGATGACCATATGATTTCGGGGACCGTTTGGGCCTTAAATGTTTCCTGACATTTGTCTTACAGGTGAGGAAAAACCCCGATAAAAACCTCACCCAGAAAAACTGCCCCGACCGGGGATCGAACCAGGGCCCGCTGCGTGACAAGGCAGGACTCTACCTGGAGACCACAGCGGTGGACTATATATATTACATGAAAAGAAAAATGAAAGCTTGAGCTGAGATTTGAACCAGGGATCTTCAACTTTATATGTTAGCTCTATAACATCTTTGCCGCTCAGGCTCCCAGAGCTATATATACAGTATATATATATATATATATATATATATATATATATATATATATATATATCCTCAACTTGTATCGAACTCAGGATCGTATCGAGGAATGGGATAGAATGAAGTCCCGATGTTTTAGAGGTCTGTGATCGAAAAGAGTTGCGGTCAACAATGCCTAACGCATCGTAGACTTCGATGGGCAGGACATGTGGCACGAATGTTGGGAAGACCATTGAAGAGATGGAAGGACCAATTCGACCTATAATGAGATCGGAACAGGCCATTGGGCTTAATCCTTGTTGTTGTTGATGATGACAACCTAAACTCCGCTCCAACTCAAGTGCTCTGATTGGAAGACATTAGCTCAGGATAGGGATATATGGAGAGTTTATATCAGCGAGGTCATAAACTACGGTATCAATAATGGCAGTGGTTTATTATACTTTTTCTTGTGTTTGTTGTCTTGAACAGCCATTGCACCACACACCGTAATCAAGACGTTCATTACATAATATAATTACATACAATCATTTCATGTGTATGATTTACAATAGCGTGTTGTTTAGACGAGACGGCTACAAGAAATGCTTGTCATCCTGTAGATTATAATCTCAAGTACTCAAATTGGGGGGGAGGAGCTTTTATTCGCAAATGTGTATATAACAGCCACGTGCAGATCATGCAAGGCCAGTTACACATCCACTCTGCACTGTTCTCAGATCTCATAGCAAGGTCTGTATCTAAACTCTTTATATTATGTACCCGGGGTGCGCTGCTACGCCTAAATAAATTATTAATTAAATTATATGGTATACACTACGACGAACAAAAACGTGGTTGCTAAGAGTCTAATTTCGCATTTCAGGCAAACTCGCACTTCTAACGGTCGGAATTAGCTGATTTTTGGACAATGTCTACATCGGTCTGTTTTAATAGCATATACTGAGTTTCGTTATGAAACATCGGAAATTGCCACCGCTAGAGCGATTTTTAAATTTTCGTTTCAGATGAACTCTTACACCTAATGGTTTTAGAACAGAACAGATAGCAGTTAAACACTAGCCTTACCTGAAAACATGTACGTATAAATTTTCAAGAACATCGGTTGAGCGGTTTATAAGTTCATAAAGGACATACAAAGATTCATATATATTTATTTTTCTTATCTTGTCAGATTAAGCTTGCATTGCTCAATGTCAAAAAGGTTTAATTATAATATCGAAAAAAAGCGTCACTGTTATAAAGTAAAAATATTCTCTTTAATTTGCTTACTTGTTATAGTAGCTACCAGGTGGCAGTGGAGACCGAGTACCCGCTACATCTGGTAATAATAGACAATATGAATAAGAAAAATAAATGTTTGTTCTGGATTCGCCTGGTAGCGTAAGTGGTAGCGCACTGAGATATCAACTCAGAGGTCCGGGTTCAAATCCCGTCCAGGCATTTATTTTTCTTATCTTGTCATAAATACATATATCTTAATATATAAAAATTTCGTGTCACGTTGTTTGTCCGCGATGGAATCCTAAACTACTGAACCGATTTTAATAACATTTTGCACACTGTGTGCAGTTTGATCCAACTTGAGACTTAGGGTAGTTTATAACTAAATTTATAGTCGCATTATTTTTTATTGCAAATTATTTATTATTTAACAAAGAGTTATAATTATCTGTGAGTTCCATATGATTCTAACAGATGGCGATGTATTTATCTGTGAGTTCCATACGATTCTAACAGATGGCGGTGTAAGATAATTTGGTAAGGTAATTGGTTTATTATTTAACAAAGAGAGATCCAGATGGCTGTGCTTTTTGTTGCAACTGCGAATTTCAATTGAATTACAAATATTGGTTATTTCATAATTTAAGTGTGTTCAGTGTTTATTTTATTTTCAATATTATTAATTTCGTGTGTAAGTATTAGTTTTAAGTAATCTGGCTGAAAGACAGCAACTTAATTTACATTTTTAACGTATACCTTAGCCACAGCAACGCGTGGCCGGGACTTCTAGTATATATATATATATATATATATAGTACGATCAGTACGGCATTGCAGAGCAGACCAGCAAACGCGGGGTTTGTGCTGTGCAATGACAAAGGCTTACACACATGCAGGCGTGTCTGTTGTCAAATGATATACTGATCACACTGCATATATATATATATATATATATATATATACATGCATACATATATATGTAGATCTACATCATTAAGAAAGTTTTCTTAGGTCTTCCACGTCATAGATTCAAGGTTGACCTCTGGCCACTGATTCCTATGTTTCGACATGATCCCACTTGCCAGTTTCAAGAAATGAAAATGGTACTTACATCCGTGAAAATCTACAATAAAAATGTTTATACATACATAGTTTGGTTCATTTTAGGCCAGAATATGGTGGGTTTACTTGTCCTTTTAGTCCTTTTTTCAACTATTTTTGGCTTATTGGTCCTTTTTTCAGCCATTATGTTTAGGATTTAACGGCTTTTTTTTGTTTTGCAACTTTACCTTCTTTTGAATACATTTATACCATTTGTATAATTCAAGAATATGCAGAGTCTAGTCTTAATTCCAACTTCTTTTAAAAAATACCATCCAGTTTTACTTTCTAAAGACTTTTCATATTCCAAACACTTTGTTCCGCGAGAAACTACTGAAACCTCACAAAATACCCTGTTATTTTTAACTATCAGCCTATTGAACGCCTGAAGTATTGTATTTCGACTTCAAAATTTCTAAGAAATTGTCACTTTGTTAAAATTACCTCGAGCATATGATGAAGGCATAGAAGTTGTCTTTATTCACTCGTTAGCAACTGAAACTCTTTTTACGTCCTTTTTCCAGCTTTTAGGTCTTTTGTACGATATATTTAGTTATTTTTAAAGTAATTGTATAGGTGTTTTATAGGTCCTAAACTTTCGAGCCCTAGTGATCATATTTTCGGTTACTACAAAGATGGAAGAGATAAGAAGCGACATAAACATGCCAGTATCATTAGTGAACGATATCCCTCGGTTATTAACGGATGTTTGTTGTGTAGGTAACATGACAACAATGGAGGCGCCTTGGTTAGACAAGAATAGAATGGAAGTGTGGCTGAACTCTCCGGTGAAAGAAATACTTTCAGAAGACAATTCCAAAAAGGGTGACAACTATCTGAGCAACATGAAGCGGCTGAAAGTGAAAACAGCGGACGGACAAGTGTATTCACTTGTTGTGAAATGTCGCTTGGAAGAGGGTTTTGCAGCTGAAGTCTTCAGGGAAACTACAATCTTCAAGAGGGAACAAGACATGTATGGACACATCCTCAACAAGATGGCACAACTGCTCCAGAATGCATTTCCAGGTGAGCTATTATAAATATTCCTCTGGCATAGTAAGTAAATATATAGTAAGTAAAGATATTCATTGTATTTTGGGCTGTCATTGCTGGATTGTGGTTTCGATTCCTGTGCCTTGCACTTTAAAGCGGCGTATAATTATTTGGACATGGCCTTGGTACATCACAATGCTTCTCTGGGAGAATTTCCAAGATGCAGCGGTTTACTCTTCTCTTCTTAGATCGCTACATTTCTCGTCGCCTCAATTGAAGAAAAACGATTCAATTGGTACAGATATCTCAAGAGGAGCATCTGATAGAATCCTTAAGAATATTTTGGAGTGGAGAATAGATGGGAAAGAAGAAAGGGAAGACACAAAGAAGGTTGAATGGATGGTGCCAAAAGAAGTATGAGTGAACTGAGACTTACAGGTGAGGATGTTCAGGACCGCTAGTCAAATGAAGAAGGCGAATTTACTGAGGGTGACGGAAAACCACTGTATTGCGGATAAAGTCCAAAACCACCGGGTTGTTTTACTTTCTTCCCTGGCACTGGCGGAATTGTAATCCATTTGTTATGTTGGGGAATTTGGAAGGCGGAAGTTACCCCGATGATATCCATCCATCCATCCATAGTAATTCTGCCCGAGGGCAGGACTTTCACTGCATATGTTTTGCAGTTTTACTAGGAAATTATAGGTGTGGTAGCTTCCTGTTGCTTTCCACACCGGTGAGGGATGATGATGATAATAATTATGATGATGGTCGGATGATTTTCGGGGATCGTTGGGACATAAGCTTTCTGACATTTGTCTTACAGGTGAGCAAAACCCCGAAAAAAACTCACCCAGGAGCATGTCCCGACCAGGAATCGAAGCCGGGTCCGCTGCGTGACAAGACATCAACGCTACTTCGAGACTACAGCGGTGGACCCCGATGATATGATGTGTGATAAATGATAATGAAGCGCCAGGAGAGTTCTTAATCTACACTTAACCTAAATTCCAGACCATGGGCAACCACAGGAATAATTCCCTTTAAGGAAAAAATCATATGGCCTGACAGGAATCGAATCCGGGACCTCATGAACTGTAGTCAGAAACGCTGACCACTAGCCCATCAGGCTGGCCAATTCAGAAATATGAAATTATTATTATTATTATTATTATTATTATTATTATTATTATTATTATTATTATTATTATTATTATTATTATTATTTCAGATGGTGTGGACCCATTCGCAGCAAAATGTTACTATGCATGCAAGAGTTTTCTGGTACTGGAAGATATGAATGCAAGCGGATTCAAGATGGAGGATAGAAGACTTGGTCTTGACTTGGACCAATGTCTGTTAGTGTTGCGCACTATAGCCAAGTTCCACGCTGCATCTGTAATATTACACGAGCAGAACCCAAGTATTTTTGAGAAATATGGAACATCATTGTTCTGTGACGACAGCATTTTGGAATACATGCGAAACGTATGGACAGGTAAATAAATAATAACGAATGGTTTGATTATATTTAAGGCCAGTTGTCGTAGTATGTTCAACTTTTGCTCCTAAAGGCACCAAACTACACCAACCAAGTCTCTGTGCGATATCTTCTCCTACAAGTAAGCGGTGCAGTCCTGGTCTAAGTAACCATGTCAGAGAGTTCTTAGCATATTGATAAACTGGCAAATCTCCAACAGTGCTCTGTGTTTTGTATAGGGTGTTCAAGTTTGCTATAATTTGATCCACATGTCCAGATGTTTCACATATTGCAATAACACCATCTAACTGAAGATTTCCGATTGTTATGCAATGGTGCAACTGTTTAAGCGCTTTAGTAACGTCAGTTTCATCCTAATCTAGAGTTTTAAAGATACGAGTCCCTCGACTTTTAAAATGCGTAAGTACATTCTCTTTAATTGAATCCAAGAAGAATCTATAATTATAAACCAAAGGGGAGAAGATTGTTGGGAAGACCATTGAAGAAATGGAAGGACCAATTCGACCTATAATGAGATCGGAACAGGCCATTGCGCTTAGTCTTTGTTGTTGATGATGATGATGACGAATGGTTTGATTGGCTGCTAACAACGTGTTCCTTAACAGGACTATGTTAATTTCTTTTTCAAAAAAAAATTGTTAAATTAATTTAAAATTAATAATTTAATTCAAAAAATTCAATCTCGGGACCAAGAGAGGTAGTTGATTTAGCAGTTCCTATCGCTCTTCTTGGAAGCTTAGGGCTTTTGTGAAAGCATCTGAACCATCCTCCACTCCTTGGGACACTCGGTTACTTCGACCATATTCCCAAGTCTCAGACTTGTCCTTCCTTATCTACTTCGCGATCACAAATTCAAGTTCACGGGCATTAAACCAACACTCCGGGAGAGAGTGTTGGAGTCGCAACTTCGTTGAAATTGCTGAGATATATAGCCGTCAGGACGCTCAACTCTGACGACCCCACAGTTGGTTCACGGGCTGCATGAGCCTGGCAGGGAGGAGACCATCCCCCTGTTCTGCCTCCAGGGACCCATCCTGCAGCCATTGTGAGGCCGGCTAAGGTTTTGATTCCATCAAGCCCCGCAGTGTGAGATTCAAGTGCATCCAGTTGGTGCACGAGCCCGTAGGCTGAGCCGGGAATCAGCGAAGTTGCTCCCGCGCTACGCTGATCCGAGCCATGCCCAGGTGTACCTCCCAGGGACGCGTCCTGTCGCCGTTGTGGTCCGGCATGGAGCCCGCAGGCTCCAACAGGTAAGCATGTAGTACGACAGGAAGATTATCTTCTGCCGACACCACTAATGGTTCACGAGTCCATTGGACTTGGCATGGAGGACTGATAGCAGATCCATCGACCATCGCCCTGTGCACCACCCAGGGATGTGTTCTATTGTTGAAGTAGGTCCAGTCTGAGCATTAGTACGTCAGGTAGCTCAATTCCTGGCGACCTCACAGATTGTCGTCGAGTTAGTTTACGATCACAGCCGAGTCAGCGCCAATCCCACCAACAAAAATTGGGCCTTCTCCGTGCTATGCGCAATCTAACCTGGTTAGTAGTTCCGCTAGCATAAAGCACTCTACCCGAATTGTTTTTTGGACAAATTCCTCGTTTCGTTCTACCTTTTCCCTTGCTGTTCATATTCTGTTGCTACAGTACTGCGCCATCTAATTTTGGTCTTCCTCTTTTTGTAGACAATCCTTGTGGATTCCATTCCAGTGCTCTCTTTGGCACACTGTCTAAGTTCTCTTCTGAGAGTGTGTTCAATCCAATTCCATTTGCGATATTTAATCTCCTTCCAGATCTCATCCTGTCATGTTACCCTCCATAATTGCTCGTTTGATATGGTTTTTGACCACCAGATACGTCCATTCCCCATGTCTGCCCATTCAAGTATTTTGTGTTTAATCATCATGGAAATACATGGTTCCTTATAAAGTTCTCTGTTAAATCTACTCCATTAGTGTTATCTCAATATATACAAATTTCGTGTCACGTTGTTTGTCCGCGATGGAATCCTAAACTACTGAACCTATTTTAATAACATTTTGCACATTGTGTGCAGTTTGATCCAACTTGAGACTTAGGGCAGTTTATAACTAAATGTATAGTCGCATTATTCTTTTATTGCAAATTATTTGTTTATTATTTAACAAAGAGTTAGTTCCATACGATTCTAACAGATGGCGGTATAATTATCTATGAGTTCCATACGATTCTAACAGATGGCGGTGTAAGGTAATTTGGTAAGGTAATTGGTTTATTATTTAGCAAAGAGAGATCCAGATGGCTGTGCTTTTTGTTGCAACCGCGAATTTCAATTGAATTACAAATATTGATTATTTCATAATTTAAGTGTGTTCAGTGTTTATTTTGTTTTCAATATTTTTAATTTCGTGTGTAAGTATTAGTTTTAAGTAATCTGGCTGAAAGACAGCAACTTAATTAAAATTTTTAGCGTATACCTTAGCCACAGCAACGCGTGGCCGGGACTTCTAGTTTATTATAAAATTATTTTTAAACAATGTGTTCTCGTGAATTACAGGCTTCACCATGACTCTCGCTAATGAAGTGGCTACTTGGGGAGAAGAGTGCCACACATACTCTGTGAAGCTAAGAGGTTTAGCAAATAACATAAATGGAGAGATTGATAGAATCTAGTGGACGACAAAATAATGAGTTCAATGTATTAAATCACGGGGATTTGTGGACGAACAACATGTTGATAAAGAACAGAACTGAAGGAATCAGATTTGTAGATTATCAGCTGATACACCATGCATCTCCAGCCATCGATCTCCATTACTTCATTACCACCAGCGCTAAACTAGAAGTGGTGAGGAATCATCGCGATTACCTTATTAAGGTACATATTACACTATTTATCTTCTATCTTTACCTCAGCAACAAAATACTGGCGCCTGTAGTAAAAACCATAATTAAATTATCACACGCAATGCCACGAGCGTTTTCCAATTTATCTAGAGAATTTGGAAATAAAGAATGGCATTTGTTAGGACTATTTAACGTATAAAATTAAGCTGTTTACTCACAAATAATTATTTAAATATAGTTATTTTAAAATATTCATATATTTAATGTAAACGGCGATGTTTGAAAACAAATGAGAAATGTTTGATTATGTTTAATTTGCTCATCACTACAACTTGATCATATTATTTATTGCTAAATAGGATCGCAATATTATAAGAATGCGCCCTAGTGGAGAAAAAATGAAACATATCAAACTGTATATTATAACCAACATTATAGGTTATTAATTATTTTTTTTTAGGAATCGACTCAGTAAAATCATTATTTAAAACACAATTATTGAACACGTAATAATCAAATATGTTGTTCAAAGGAATGTGTACATTATTTGCTATATTCAACTAATTTGTTGGAGAGTCAGTCACTGCAAAATAATGCTCTGACCTGTTCAGAATATTAAAAGGAAGAGTTTTCTTTATCAAAAAAGCTGGAGATGGTAAAGAGAATTCAGTAAAGAGTGAGGTGAAGCACGACTGTCATTTGTTCATCATCATCCAGGGATTAAGCCTGTTGGCTCGCTCCGGTTTCATGAAATTGTTGTAAAACAAAATTCATTGAAATGTGATTGGTCACTAACTCCCATTAGAGACATGAGTTTAATTTTCTTAGTAAAGAAACTGTCACTAGAGAGCACCTATGTCCCCACGTGGGGATGTACATGTATAAACTACTTATAGGTACTTTTGCATGCCCCACACCACATCATGGACGGTATGTGGTCAACATACCGACCCAATGAGACATCTAGTAGACAACTAAGGTTATTACTAGGATGAAAAAGGTCGGTAAATGTTGCTTAATTGCCTTTTTATTCAGGCTTAAGGATCTTTTATGAAGCCTGAAAATCTTCAGACTCAGGAATTAAGGGTTGAAGTCCCTACAAGTGGACTTGCTCCAGTGATTAACCATTATCCATCGACCCCGGCCGGGTTTAAACCCGTGACCCTCCGGACCAGATGCAAAGAACATAACCACTAGTCCACCGCAGCATTACTTTTACTATTATTATTATTATTATTATTATTATTATTATTATTATTATTATTATTATTATTAATTATCTATTTGTTTACAGGAATATCACAACAAACTTTGCGAGACACTAACTGCCTTGGGTTACGACAAAAAAATAATAACACTAGAGGAATTATATGAAGATCTGGATAAAAAAGCCATGTATGGATTGTTCACAATGCTAGGGCCCTATGCAGTTATTCAGTCAGATCCCAATTGTGGTTACTCGTTCGATGAGGCACTGTCAACTGGAAAGAACCCAGGTTTCTGTTATGTACAGAGACGACTTCAAGGAAGTTGTCAAAATATTGCTTCCTTTATTAAACAAAAGAGGCATGTTGGACATGTACGTCTAAATATATAAGAAGTGTCCTGCGTAACTTTTAAATAGAGATTGATTTTGGGAGGAATTAATTCCAAACGAGTTGAAACATGTGTAGCTTGTTTGTGAGAGAAAGTTAATTTCCTACCAGCGATCAAGTTGGCAATACTGATGTATTGAATAAGGAAGATTATTGAGGAGATTGCATTAATTGAAGGGATGTTTGGTATAAAACAGATATCAGCAAAAAACTAAGGTAATTGTACGATATAGTACAACATACAACAGTGACTGCTAGCGTCTTGTTGGTCAATGTGATGATACACGTTCCCTCTAGAGCCAATTGCCGACATGTTTACTCAAATATAAGGGATCCTATCCCAGCAGTCCACCTATATTAGTGGGAAAGTTAGGGTAAGCAATGGGCGATAGTTAGTGTACACCAGATTAGTTCAGTGTCCACTTGTTTGTTCGCGTATTTCTGTAATAAGTTGGCTACACTGTCTGAGCAATGAGTAATACATATTTTACATTGTAAATATGGATATGGTTATTTTAGGTTATTTTGAGCTCAACTTCTCACTTAATTTTAAGTTCAAATCCCGGTTCTTGGTTTGTCTGGGTGTCTTAATGTCCATATTATATTCATATGATACTGTACTCGACATGGTAAAAGATGCAGTATAATCATGGATTTATTTATCTCCAATTATTTTAGTAGAAAGGGACAGAGGGAATCCCGTTTGCCCTTTCATGTGCGTCATTAATTAGATGATGAGACATTTGGCTACCTTAAGAGAGTCATAGTTCAGAGTTTGGTGTTCAGGTAAGGACATATGCATGTTATACAACTAAAACTAAAAGTATGTTTTCTAGGATTCAACGAAAAAAATGACTTATCTGTTATTTTTTCTCTATACCCTTCAAGTGCCGCGGTGGACTAATGGTTATGCTCCTTGCCTCTGGTCCCGAGGGTCGCGGGTTCAAACCCTGCCGGGGTCGATGGATTTTTTTGGACGGAAAAATCCAAGGAGCAAGTCCTCCGGGAGGGACTTTAAGCCGTGGGTCCCGAGTCTGAAGATTTTTCAGGCTCGTAAAAAATCCTTAAGCCTGAATGAAAAGGCCTCTAAGCAAAATTTACCGAATTTTCCCGTCCTAGTACTACCTTGGTTTCTTATATGTCAGTATGAGGCGGAACGCTGACCACGGACCACTCAAAATGACTTCTATACGAAAACAAGTGTAACTAAATTAGTATGATCAACTTTTATAAGATTCATGATGTGTTCCGTTGAGGTAATATTGAAAATTAATTTAAAATTATGGAATATTCACCTGAAAGGTCCGTCTCCTCAACTTAATTAATTATTTAACTGTAGCGCTTTCGGGACTTGTCCCATCATCGGCAGGATTCAAAACTTTGACACCAGTTTTGAATCCTGCCGATGATGGGACAAGTCCCGAAAGCGCTACAGTTAAATAATTAATCAAGTTGAGGAGACGGACCTTTCAGGTGAATATTCCATAATTTTATATAAATTAGTATGGTTCAAATTTTCCCTGTAGGGGGAGAGCGCCTAAATCTCTGTTAAGGGAAAACATAGGCTTACAATACAAGACAATAACCTTCAAGTATGACGAGAAAAATATTATCATATGATTTTCGAAAACCATATAATGTGCCAAGATTAATAAAATATCAGACAGGTAGTTGAAGAAAAGAGAGGAATGGTTCATTGACAAGGTACAGCCTTCAGAAGAAGAACACGTTTATGATGAGGTGTGATATTTGTGGACTTGAATGTAGGCTCTGTATCACTGTAGATTTTGTTGTAATAATGCATCACTCATTCAATAAATATTTATTTTGTATTCATTCATTTAAAAGTATTAACATGGTTCCTATCTAACTCAATTATATTTCCTTATTCCTTTATATAGGGTTTCCAGTATAAAACCGGACACTCTGCGGCAGGCAGAGTGAAATGCGGACGAGGAGAGAGCGCTGCCTGACGGGTGAAACCCCGTGAGGCGTGTCCGGTTTTATATTGGAAGCTCTGTAAATAATAATCCATAAATATTATCCAATAATTTAATAACTTTGGCAAAAAACAAACAATGAAATGCATTCGAATTATTTGTGCTATGGAATGAAATGAGAGGCTGATATGTTAGTAAGGGGCACGCCGTAGCGTAGTGGTTTACCTTTTATATGTTAGTAAAGAAATGAGTTCAAATTATATAAAAGGCTACCACACCATTTCCATATTAATCCAACAAACATTCTGTAAAAACGAAAATGAATAACAATTAAGCCTGGAAAGTAACACAAAAAAAATACTAAATGGACGAGGATTGCACAAAAATTTCTAAGAGGAGAATTTACGTCCTTTCCATCCAAGCACAAACGTTCCTCTTCAACCTCTCTCTTAACTCCAGAACAGTGAACAATGCAATTTGGTTGGTTCTACAACTAGAAGCCTTTATGATGGGATTTAATAACTAACTCATTGGCACTATGGAACCTGTAGGTCCATGGCCGCGCGGATATAAGATCTCCACATACCCCTTTCCTGAGTTAATATCTTCCAATCATCCCCTGTATAAGATACTTCTCTGAAATCATATTTAATGTTATTCTGCCATCTCATTCTTGGTCTCCCAATCTGGTGTTTTCCTTCTGGTTTTCCTACATTTTATTGTATTTTTTAAAACCTGGTTGAGTAGTAGACAAGGCCTTAAGATCTTAACTCTACCAGGTAAAATAATGCAATTCTTCTTCTTATTATTATTATTATTATTATTATTATTATTATTATTATTATTAGAAATTATTATAAATTAGGACTGGAAGTAAATATCAATAAAACTGGATATATGTTCACATGTATAAATATATTATACGTTAATGACAAATGAGGGAAATTTTGAGGAAGTGGCTGAATTCAAATACCTAGGAACGATAATCACAAATAGGAATGAGATGCACAAAGATATTAAAAATAGGCTCAATTCTGCAAATGCGTGCTATTATGCATTGCAGAGACTCTTGATGTCCCAACTCCTTTCAAAAAACATTAAACTGAAAATATATAAAACTATTATTCTACCAGTTATATTATATGGGTGCGAAACATGGACTCTTACTTTAAGGGAGGAAAGGAGATTACGGGTATTTGAGAATAAAGTACTTAGGAAAATTTTTGGACCAAAGAGAGATGAACAGACAGGTGAATGGAGAAGACTACATAACAATGAACTACATGGTCTTTATAGGAAGCCAGATATAATAAGAACAGTTATGTCTCGTAGACTGCGATGGGCAGGACATGTTACACGTATGGGGAATGAAATACTTGCATGGAAGCTTCTTGTAGGAAAGCCAGAGGGAAAACGCCCAGTTGGTAGACCAAGAATGAGGTGGGAGAATAACATTAACTATGATTTGAGGGAAGTAGATTATACAGGGAATGATTGGAAAACATTAGCTCAGGATTAGGATGTATGGAGAGCTTATGTCCGCGCGGCCATGAACCTACGGGTTCGATAGTGCCAGTGAGTAAGTAAGTAAGTAAGTAAGATATTTGAATTCAATCATTTCTTCAAAATTTACCTCATTTGTCATTAGCTATCCAATTCCATTATATAATGCATTTCTATGTGTGAACATAGATGTTTACTTCCAGCCCCAATTTCTTAGCGTTAATATATTGATTTGTAATAGCTTAGCTGTGTATAATAATTTACATATTACGATCATATTTCTTTTTGTTGGTGAAATTTATTGAATATATCAATTATTCTTATCAATAAATCTGAAATTTTCCATTTGTTTTTTTGTAATTATCAAGAGCTATTGTGATAGGCTTTTACAAGGTCAGACATGTGTTGATAAGGCAGGAATATTTACATTCCACGTGCTAAAATTAACCAGTTATTACAAGATTACAAACCTCGTACAAATATTTAAAGATCAACTCACATTATTTTTACAAATGTTATTTTTTTCTTTTTTATCTTTAATATCAACTAACTCACTACTGAATCCGAATATTAATGGCAACACAGACATGTGCTCTCCATACTTCCCTATCCTGAGCCAATGTTTTCCAATCATCTTTATATAATAGAGGTATCAATGACTATTTAACTCATGCCCCAAATGGGAGTCAATGACCAATCACGTTTCAATGATTTCTGTTTTAAACCAATCAGAGTCGTGTTTCACGAAATATTTATCAGTGTTATAATTACCATATTAAAGAAAGCTCCTCCTTTTTAATATTCTGAAATAGTATGATCTAGTTGCAGTGATAAACAAAAGAAGCAGATGAAGCGTACCTATCGTTTCTCATTTGTTTTCAAACATCGCCGTTTACATTAGATATATAAATATTTTAAAATAACTACAGTTAAATAATGATTTGTGAGTAAACAGCTTAATTTTATTCGTTAAATAGTCCTAACAAATGCCACTCTTGATTTCCAAATTCTCTAGATAAATTCACTCCTCACTTCGTGAGTCGTGAATTTATCGATAATTTGGAAATCACTCGTGGCATTACTTATGAAAATCTTTCACTAATTTAAAGAGGAAGTTTCAATCTATATGAAAAAAAATTGAAAAATGGCTTTTTTGATCCTCAAAGGTGTAGGTCACCCCTTAAATAAATAGAAAAAATGTTATGAGAACTCAACAAATCTCACATCTGCAATCAAAAGCAGAATTAAAAAAGGCACATGATAAGAATCAAGTTTTCTAAGACAATATTCAACTGTCGCCCAAATAGAAAGGATCTATTGGGTTGTCCCATGAAAACAGATGGCATGAACATTGCTTTCTGAGGCCACAACAGTTCTACTAGGATAATACTAGACTACTTTTTAATTTGTTTTAATTTTAAACTGATTGTGAGGCCAGCAGCCAGATGGTAGACCAAGGGCCTTATAGGCCAGTCGCGCCATGGAGTTTTTTTTAGTCTTAGATATCACTGATAAAAAAAGTAGATTCAAAAAACAAGAAGGAGAAAACAGTTAATTTTGAAATTTCTGGCGAATGTAATTAGATTTTGAGATTCATCAACCCACCAACACATGAAGGAAAAAGCAATGCTTCACCATGATAGAACATACTGAAGATGGAATGATTCTGTAACTGGTCTAAAAATAATACAGAATATGAGATGAGGTGATGCATTTTGAGGAAGTGGCTGAATTCAAATACCTAGGAACAATATTCACAAATAGGAATGAGATGCACACAGAAATTAAACATAGGCTCAATTCTGGAAATGCGTGCTATTATGCATTGCAGAGACTCTTGATGTCCCAACTCCTTTCAAAAAACGTTAATGAAAATATATAAAACTATTATTCTACCAGTTATACTATATGGATGCGAAACGTGGTCTCTTACTTTAAGGGAGGAAAGGAGATTACGGGTATTTGAGAATAAAGTACTTAGGAAAATTTTTGGACCAAAGAGAGATGAACAGACAGGTGAATGGAGAAGACTACATAACAATGAACTACGTGGTCTTTATAGGAAGCCAGATATAATAAGAACAGTTAAGTCTCGTAGACTGCGATGGGCAGGACATGTTGCACATATGGGGAATGAAAGACTTGCATGGAAGCTTCTTGTAGGAAAGCCAGAGGGAAAACGCCCAGTTGGTAGACCAAGAATGAGGTGGGAGAATAACATTAACTATGATTTGAGGGAAGTAGATTATACAGGGAATGATTGGAAAACATTAGCTCAGGATAGGGATGTATGGAGAGCTTATGTCCGCGCGGCCATGAACCTACGGGTTCGATAGTGCCAGTGAGTAAGTAAGTAAGTAAGTAATGCTTCCCAAATATACAAAAGACTCCTCTATTTCCTTTCCACTAATTTCAAGCTTGTGTTGTACCTTACCAATTATTCTTAGACTCAATTATGTAAAACAAAAATTAAAAGATTGAAGACGGCAAAAAATCGGGAATTTATCAAATTAATTGTGAAAAGATATACATAGGAAAAACAAAAAGAATCTAAATACAAGATTAAAGGAACACCTCAGAAATGTTAAAAATGCAGAAACAAAAAAAATCTGCAATAGCTGCACATGCCTGGTCAGAAAAACATAGAATAGAAACCAAAACAAAATTACTTAAACAATTGGAAAACCGAAGGAATACGCAATTTGGGGAAAAAAATTACATATACAAGAATAAAAACACAACTATGAATTTTGAAATTCCCGGTGATAAGGAGAGGCGATTAATTTAGAAGTTCGTCGGTCAGCCATCAGATGGCGAGGAGGTCAGACTGCAGGAGAGGAGGCCGTTGGACATCAGTTGTGAAAGTAATACAGCATTGAGAATGTCACAAAAGAAGTGAAGAAACTCGAGCCTGCTTGGGAGTTAAGAAGTATGAGGTGAGTCAAGAAACAACTAAACAATATCAATTATGTAAAGTTTATAATTTGGCTCATAGAGTTACATCCCAACAGATTTCTTTTATGAAACATTGTTTCTCTTAATGTTCCCTTTTCCCAGCCACTGCCTCAATTTTGGATTATTTACAAACTTACAAACAAAATTGTGAGAGAAAAAAATCCATGAAAAAATAAACTTTAACAAAACAACTATACAATTTGTGAGAAATAAACAATTACAATGGTTTGGACACATGAAGAGGATGAATGAAGATAGATTGCGTGTTAGGAGTTTGGAATGGGTTCTAAATCAGAGGAAAAGAAGAGGGAGACATAAGAAGACATGGATATAGGGAATTACGAATTTGACTGCAGGATGATGGCTGGATGGGTAGAAATGAATGGAGGAAGAGAATAAAAACTTAATATTGGGCACAGAAAAATGTTGCATACATATAAAACCTTAAAAAAAAAAACAAAATTGGAAATCACATATCAAAAGAATGTCTCAATAATTATGAATTACCTTCCTACAGGCAAAAGATCGATGGGTGGAACATCCAAGTGTCAAGACGACATGAAATTTATTAATAATAAACATTGCTATGGTGGTTCATGTACTCGGATACAAATATAAACACGAGCAACACCACTGTAATAAACATAATTAAAAATGAAACTACAAACATGGTTGTTATACTATTCTGAATGTTTACAAGTTTCAAATTAAGAATTAATGGAAGCCCTTTAAACACCGAGAACTTCTATTTTTACCACATAATAAGATTTTTCTTTTATTTACATTAAAATCTTATAAAATGTATGTATAATTATGCAATAAGCTTCTTTCATTCCAATCACCTTCTGTATAATATAAGTTGTGTGTATTTCAATGATATCCACTGCACATTTGTGCTTTGAGTTCTGCACAAGAGAGATAGATGGCACTAATGTGTTATATTTTCAATTTATGCCTCACTTTTAGAGTGCAGAAGTGATAAAAAATTATGCCAGATTGCTCGTTTTACATATAAAGTTTTGAATTAGCCTGGTAGATGGGGTTAAGAGTAGTCTGATTTCAATTTATATCTTACTTTTAGAGTACAGTGTTGGAATAGTAAAAATTTTGTCAGATTATTAGTTTTGGTTATAAAGTTTTGAACAAAGTTGGTAGATGGGGTTACTGTGGTTTATTTCCAATTTATGCCTTACTTTCAGAGAGTTGGAAAGGTAAAAAAATTATACCTGACTGCTTTTTTAGATATAAAGCTTTGAACTAAGATGGTAGATGGGGTTACTGTGATCTATTTTCAATGTATGCCTTTTAACCTATTAGAAAAGTAAAAAATTATACCAAATTATTCGTTGTAGATATAAAGCTTTGAACTGAGATGGTAGATGGGGTTACTGTGATCTATTTTCAATGTATGCCTTTTAACCTATTAGAAAAGTAAAAAATTATACCAAATTATTCGTTGTAGATATAAAGCTTTGAACTGAGATGGTAGATGGGGTTACTGTGATCTATTTTCAATGTATGCCTTTTAACCTATTAGAAAAGTAAAAAATTATACCAAATTATTCGTTGTAGATATAAAGCTTTGAACTGAGATGGTAGATGGGGTTACTGTGATCTATTTTCAATGTATGCCTTTTAGACTATTAGAAAAGTAAAAAATTATACCAAATTATTCGTTGTAGATATAAAGCTTTGAACTGAGATGGTAGATGGGGTTACTGTGATCTATTTTCAATGTATGCCTTTTAGACTATTAGAAAAGTAAAAAATTATACCAAATTATTCGTTGTAGATATAAAGCTTTGAACTGAGATGGTAGATGGGGTTACTGTGATCTATTTTCAATGTATGCCTTTTAACCTATTAGAAAAGTAAAAAATTATACCAAATTATTCGTTGTAGATATAAAGCTTTGAACTGAGATGGTAGATGGGGTTACTGTGATCTATTTTCAGCGTATGCCTTTTAACCTATTAGGAAAGTAAAAAATTATACCAAATTATTCGTTGTAGATATAAAGCTTTGAACTGAGATGGTAGATGGGGTTACTGTGATCTATTTTCAACATATGCCTTTTAGACCATTAGAAAAGTAAACAATTATACCAAATTATTCGTTGTAGATATAAAGCTTTGAACTGAGATGGTAGATGGGGTTACTGTGATCTATTTTCAACGTATGCCTTTTAGACCATTAGAAAAGTAAAAAATTATACCAAATTATTCGTTCTAGATATAAAGCTTTGAACTAAGATGGTAGATGGGTTACTGTGATCTATTTTCAACGTATGCCTTTTAGACCATTAGAAAAGTAAAAAATTATACCAAATTATTCGTTGTAGATATAAAGCTTTGAACTGAGATGGTAGATGGGGTTACTGTGATCTATTTTCAACGTATGCCTTTTAGACCATTAGAAAAGTAAAAAATTATACCAAATTATTCGTTGTAGATATAAAGCTTTGAACTGAGATGGTAGATGGGGTTACTGTGATCTATTTTCAACGTATGCCTTTTAGACCATTAGAAAAGTAAAAAATTATACCAAATTATTCATTGTAGATATAAAGCTTTGAACTGAGATGGTAGATGGGGTTACTGTGATCTATTTTCAACGTATGCCTTTTAGACCATTAGAAAAGTAAAAAATTATACCAAATTATTCGTTCTAGATATAAAGCTTTGAACTAAGATGGTAGATGGGGTTACTGTGATCTATTTTCAACGTATGCCTTTTAGACCATTAGAAAAGTAAAAAATTATACCAAATTATTCGTTGTAGATATAAAGCTTTGAACTGAGATGGTAGATGGGGTTACTGTGATCTATTTTCTGCTTATGTTTTGCTTTTACGGTGTTGGGGAAAGTAAAAAATGATACCAGATTGCTCCTTTTAGATATAAATTTTTGAACAATGATGGTAGATGGGGTTACAGTGGTATATTTTTAATTTTTCTCTCGCTTTTAAGAGTGTGGGAATATTCTACATAAGTTAAGTTGCAGAAAGAGCATATAGGTGATTAATATATCGACAAGTCTCAAGATCACGGCCAACAGCCCATAAATCTTCTACAAGATCATAATAGGTGATTCTTTGCAAATGTTTTCTTTTTTTAAATCAATCAAATCAGTGATAATGTTATATTGGTATTTCAGAGCAAAAAAAAAAAACTTTTTAAAATTTAAAATTAGATTTTCTTTTTAATATATATATATATTTTAAATATTTTAATCATATTTTAATGAATTTATTGAAGTAAACACAGTATGTGCTTGGGGTTCTGCACTAGGCAGATAGATGTAATCAATTTACACACCACTTCAGCAGATCACTTTATGTAGATAATATATACATGTATTGTGTAGTGTGAGGAGTGTATGATAAGTGTACTGTATGTGTAGTGTTGAAGTGTTGTATGAGGAATGATGACGATGATGAAAAGAAGGCACAAATTAAGATTACATCAATAATAAATGACACCAATAACAGGAGCTAGACTTTTTCCAGTTTCAAATTGCAAATACAATACTTCAAACAAACTGAACTAAAAAGCTGCACAACTGAATTCTCGGAAGCTAATATGAACTGACAATGTTCATACAATGTTCTGTAATAGATTTATAAAGTTCCAATTAAAAAAAAATATAAAAGCAAAAAATTATGTATTTACATTAATGGTTATTTTTTAAAAAATCAGTTAATACAATTTTCAATCAAATCACTTTGATTTGCAAAAAAAATATATTTATTTGCATCAAAGATTTTTTTTAAATCAGTTATTGAAATATTTAATCAAATCAATTTCATTTGCAACAAAAATTATCTACAACAAAGATTGTTTTTTTTTTAAATCAGTTGATTAAAATAATGAAGGAAATCACTTTGATTTAAATTAAGTAACATACATCAATGAATCTTCCAGACATTTTTTGTTTGAAGTGACATCACTTTTGTTTAATCTTGTTTTGCAGATTATGAAGACAAAAGTAGAAGTTTAAAAATGTTGACCCATTTATCAAGTATTATTACATCATGACAAATGCAATTTTCCAACAGATGTCAAGAAACAAATGAGGCATTAAATCATTTTAAATTGAGGGTCAATGTCAGGTCCACACACATGTGCAGATAAAGAACAGTTGAACCACTCCTTCTAAGATATCTTCTTCTATTTCAAACAAGTTGGTGGTCTACTTCCACTCTCTTATTTACTATCTTTCTTTTATTTTCTCTTAAATAGCAATTCCTGCTTGCATCATACACAAAACAGTTATCTGAAAATTTAAAAACCACATCTTCATTATCTTGGCTATTCTATGCCAGAAGACCATCTATACTCATTTACTAAAAAGTTTAGATTACCTCGACCAATGAATTTTTCTAAGTTCTTCAGAATTTTAGTGTGAATGTATGAATGGTTAAAGAAATATTTGAGTTTGTATTTTTTAACATTCTTACCTCATATGTTTATTTTGTTGGACAATAATTCAAAGCTATTGCTCCATCTTCAGCTTGTTCACAAACTGTTTCTTTTTTTTCTCTTCTTCAAGTTTTAGCTTAAAGAAATTTCCGCTTATTCAGATTTTTTTTTTTTTTCAAATGCCCCAGGTTTGTCATTTCGACATTCCTGGTTTCTCTAATGTTGGGAATTTTACATTATGAGGTTTTCAATTTAAACGTACTTTATTGAATAAGACTAGAAAAGAAACTATTTTGAAGTTTTACAAAGTATTGGCAGTTCCATCTCTTATCTATGGATGTGAAACCTGGACATTAACAAAGGCAGATAGTAAACAAATAGAGGCAGCTGAAATGAAGATGTTGAGAGCAATAGCAGGATACCAAAGGACCGATAAAAAGAAAAACGAAGATATAAGAACAGAACTTAATATATTTAATCTCTGTGAAAGAATAAAATACTATCAAAATGCTTACCTTCAGCACGTATTACGAATGAATGAACAGCGCATACCAAGAAGAATGTATAATTATAAACCAAAAGGGAGAAGAATGTTGGGAGAAGACCATTGAAGAGATGGAAGGACCAATTCGACCTATAAGGAGATCGGAACAAGGCCATTGGACTTAATCCTTGTTGTTGATGTTGATGATGATGAGGTTTTCAATTTTAAAAAATCAATGAATCATGACAACAGCTAATGATGAGAGCAATGGCTCTTTATACTGTGGTTCTGTGCTAAATAACATAGATGTATGAGGTAAGAATATGCATGATTCAAATTGATTTTTATTAAACTTCTGCCACATGCCAAACATATGTGTGAAATCAGTTTGACCAACCTTTGAAATAAATTGCCAAACATGTATATAAAAAATGGATATACACCAACTTCCCCCTTTCTAACCTAACAAACTAAATTACATGCATATTATTTAATGACATGTACACTATTCTGATGTACACTAACTTGTCCCATCGGAATCTAACAAAATTAAGTGACTAAACATCCATTTCTTAAAATATATTTTTTAATGTTGGACATTCTGATTTCACAGATATCTTCACCATCTAGTGGAAGTTTTCAAACCGTTCATGCATGCATACTATGATTCTGTAGAACTTAAAAAATTGAGATAAATGAGACATTTTGAGTACAAAGATAAATATTTAATAATTGTAAAAAAGTTATAAATATTGTTGTAAAATGTTTAAAATAGTACAAAATGTTAGCAAAAATGGTAAAAGTACGTAGAGCAACAGTTATTACAAGAATGTAGTATGGAAAATCATAGGTTGAGGTATTCTAAAGTTGAGCCCTCATTTTATTTTGTTAGGTGAGCAAAATGGGCAAGTTAGGGTGAGAAAATGAGCAAGTTTGTGTACAGCAGATTACTTTACAGTTTATTGGATAATCTGGTGCACCATACTGATAAGTTGGCTATACTGTTTGAACAGTGAATATTGTAGGTGGACTGCTGCCAAAGAATCCTCGATTTTTCTTCATTTATTGACTTCCTTAAAATTTAAGGACAAAGTCTAACAGAACACAAGAAAATAATACACATGAGATAAAAAATGTGACATAATAAAATATGAAACATCAATCGAGTAAGAAAATACTTACAAAATGACGTCATTTTCCTGATAATATCACAATGCATTGATTGTCTGATTGGTGACAATAAGCTCTTAGTTTATGCTGATGATGTAGTACTATTAGGTGATAGCGAGGTGACACTTAAGGGCAATATACACACACTATTGAGTAACATTAAGAAATTGGGGCTGGAAGTAAACATCAATAAAAGTGAATATATGGTCACACATAGAAATATATAATGGAAATGGACAGCTAATGACAAATGAGGGACATTTTGAAGAAGTGGCTGAATTCAACTACCTAGGAACAATAATCACAAAAAGAAATGAGATATAGAAAGAAATTAATAGAGGTCAATTCTGGAAATGCATGTTATTATGCATTACAGTTACAGGGACTCCTGTCATCCCAAGTTTTATCAAAAAGTCTTAAAACTGAAAATATATACAACTGTTTTTCTCTCAATTATATTATATGCATGTGGAACATGGACTCTTATTTTAAGGGAGGAGAAAATATTACAAGTATTTGAGAATAAAGTTCTTAGGAAGATTTTTGGACCAAAGAGAGACGAACAGACAGACAAACGAGATGACTTCATAACAGTGAACTACATGGTCTTTATGGGGAACCAGACATAATAATAAGAACAGTTAAGTCTCATAGACTGCAATGGGGAGGACATTAGGCACGAATAAGGAATGTAAGAGACGCACAGAAGCTTCTTGTAGAAAAGCCAGAGCGAAAACGCCCACTTGGTAGACCAAGAATGAGGTGGGAGAATAACATTAACCCTTAAATTGGCAAAACACAAATTTCTTCTGTTAGTTATTTGAATGTGGCGGACCGCAGTGAAAACGGAATCTTGTATAACTGTTATTATTAGGTATATTGTATAATTTGACACAAATTTAAGTAGTTTATTTTTGTTCGTTTTCTTTTTTTTTTTTTTAAGATTTATTCTGATTTATATAAAATATTACATTAATTGAACCAACTGATGTATCCAAAAGGATACATTATGAATTTAAGGGTTAACCATGATTTGAGGGAAGTAGAATATACAGGGTACGATTAGAAAATATTATCAGGTACTAGGGATGTATGGAGAGCTTATGTCTGGATGCTCTTGAATCTGCAGGTTGTAAAGTGTTATTGAATTAGTTAGTTATTTATAACGGGATTTGTTAGCACTTTCTATTCGCTTACTTTTCCCTGTTTGACATTACTAACTTGGGATTACAGATATAGGCCTATAGAAACTATCTACAATTCCAATTTTAAAATTTATTTAATAAAGGACATCAGGCAAGGTGACTCTTTAAGTCCACTCTTATTTAATATTATAATGGATAAAATTATTGAAAACATACCACAACGTTTGGGTTATAAAATTGGAAACACTAGATTTCACTTAATATGTTATGCAGATGATGTCGTTCTCCTTTCAGAATCTGAAGATAATTTACAAAGATCTTTAAATCAATTTAATATAAATGCCACAAAATACAATATGGAAATTAACACGAATAAGACAAAATGCTTAACAATATCAAAAGAACCAGTAAGATGCAAATTAGAAGTGGAAAGAAAAATTATAGAACAAGTGTCAGAATTTAATTATTTAGGTATATTAGTCCACCGCTGTGGTCTCGAGGTAGCGTGCTGCTTTGTCACGCAGCGGCCCCGGGTTCGATCCCCGGTCGGGTCAGTTTTTCTGGGTGAGGTTTTTATCGGGGTTTTTCCTCGCCTGTAAGACAAATGTCAGGAAAACTTTAAGGCCCAAATGGTCCCCGAAATCATATGGCCATCATCATCATCATCCTTATCATTATCATCATCATCCTCCACCGGCGTGGAAAGCAACGGGAAGCTACCTCACCTACAATTTCCTAGTAAAGCTGCAAAGCATAGCATGAAAATGCTGTGATTGCAGTGAAATACCTGCCCTCGGGCAGAATTACTATGGATGGATGGAGGTATATTAATAACAAACAGTAAAAATTTAATAAAAGAAGTAAAGAAACAAGCTGATAAAGCAGCACAAATATCAGGATCTATGAAAGATTTAATTTGGCGCAACAAACATATGTCAATAGAAAGCAAAACCCACATATACAAAGCAATAGTTCAACCAGTTATCGTATATGGAACAGAAACTAGGGCTGATACAACAAAAACTAAACAAATAATAAGCACATGTGAAATGAAAATCTTAAGAACTATTCAGGGGAAAACATTATTTGATAAAATACACAACACAAAAATTAGGGACAAATGCCATATTCAATACATAACCAAATTTATTATAGATAGACGAAAATATTGGAAGGGTCATATAGAAAGAATGGAAGAAAACCGGCTTGCAAAAAAAGAGCTAAAGAAGATAGACCAATGGACGGGAGAAGAACAAGAGGAAGACCTGCCAAGAGATGGATAGACAGAGAATGCACATCCAATACGTCTTCCTCAGAAGAGTGATTTTGTAAATAAACAGGATGAAATTATGTTTAAGAAGAAGAAGATTTAATAAGATGTCTGACTTACCAATCGAGTGAATAACAATGGTGGATATAAATCTTGCAGCTGTTGAAAAGTCAAAATAACATGTAAAGTTTTAATTTTGTATTTTTCAATTCTTGTTAACAGGGAAAATCAGGCCTATATATCAGAACAACTGTAGAAATATAAGTTATATTTCAAATTGATCCTAAAAAACTTGTTGATACCTCTTATCAGTGATCTGACTTGCATGTTAAAATATAGAATTGTTAATGTATGTTTGTATTGCAATTAAGTGCTGTCTGCGACAACCATAAAACATTTAACATGTCTTGATTTTTTTCATTTTATGCTCATTATGTGTGTCTTTTATATAATACCTTACTTTGTAATCTTCAATGTCACACACGTACAAAGTTATGCTTGTGTATAAGGCAACTCCTGTTATAAAAATTGTTTTGTAATTCTGATAGAAACAAAGTGAAACAAGGAACAGAAAACAGACAAGTTTTTGCAGGTGAATATCATTAAATTATTTTTATCTACTATAATAATAATAATAATTGGTATTAATAAGCTGTTAGTTTATGCTGATGATGTAGTACTATTGCCCGACAGCAAGGATATGCTAAAGGACTACACGCACACACTATTGAGTAACACTAAGAAATTAGGACTGGAAGTAAATATCAATAAAACTAAATATATGGTCACACGTAGAAATAAATTATATAATGGATATGGACAGCTAATGACAAATGAGAGAAATTTTGAGGAAGTGGCTGAATTCAAATACCTAGGAACAATAATCACAAATAGGAATGAGATGCACAAAGAAATTAAACATAGGCTCAATTCTGGAAATGCGTGCTATTATGCATTGCAGAGACTCTTGATGTCCCAACTCCTTTCAAAAAACGTTAATGAAAATATATAAAACTATTATTCTACCAGTTATACTATATGGATGCGAAACACGGACTCTTACTTTAAGGGAGGAAAGAAGATTACAAGTATTTGAGAATAAAGTACTTAGGAAATTTTTTGGACCAAAGAGAGATGAACAGACATGTGAATGGAGAAGACTACATAACAATGAACTACATGGTCTTATAGGAAGCCAGATATAATAAGAACAGTTAAGTCTCGTAGACTGCTATGGGCAGGACATGTTGCACGTATGGGGAATGAAAGACTTGCATGGAAGCTTCTTGTAGGAAAGCCAGACGGAAAACGCCAAGTTGGTAGACCAAGAATGAGGTGGGGGAATAACATTAACTATGATTTGAGGGAAGTAGATTATACAGGAAATGAATTGGAAAGCATTAGCTCAGGATAGGGATGTATGGAGAACTTATGTCCGCGCGGCCATGAACCAACGGGTTCGATAGTGCCAGTGAGTAAGTAAGTATAATAATAATAATAATAATAATAATAATAATAATCTTCACTTCACGTGCTAGGCAAATTGCCTGTTGGGCCTCACAGTTGTTCTGTCCATCTTTTCACTGGCCTTTCTACATTCCTTGAACCTCTTGGCTTGTAGTTAAATGCTGCTTTTGGTAATTTTGTTACGTTCATTCCTTCTACATATCTAAACCATTTATATCTATATTCTTAGATTTTATCATTCAGTGGATATATATTTAACTGTGTTCTTATTTCTTCTTTATTCTTTATCCGATTCAATCTTGTGCAGCTTTTTGTTCTTTTAAGGAAGTTCATTTATACGCTTTGTAAATTAAAAAAAGTAAAAATTAACTTCCTTAGAAGAACAAAAGTCTGCACAGGACTGAATTGGATAAAGTATGAAGATATAAGAACAGAGTTAAATATATCCACTGAATGATAAAATCAAAGAATATAAAGATAAATGGTTTACACATGTAGAATGAATGAATGTAATGAATTACCAAAGTAGCATTTAACTACAAGCCAAGAGGTTCAAGGAATGTAGGAAGGACAGTGAAGAGATGGACAGAACAGCTGTGAGGCAAAACAGACAATTTTCCTTCCTTGTGAAGTGAATAAGAAGAAGAAGCAGCAATTTCAACTATACCACTTCAAATTTTTTGCTTATTTCTTGTTGAGATCCATTCTCGTTTAATAATTAATTTCTGTGTGGTTTTATAGATAACAAAATGGCAGAAGTGACTCCTCCTTGGTTGGATGTAAAAATGTTGGAACTGTGGCTAAGAAAACCTGTACAGCAATGTGTTAAGAAAGATGCTTTCAATAAAGGTGACAATCATATGGGTGACCTGCATCGCATTCTTGTCAAGACAAAGGATGAAGACATTTCACTTATTGTCAAGTGTCGTACAGAAGAAGGTCCAACTGCTGAAATTCAGAACGAGAGCAACATGTTCAGGAAGGAACAAGAACTGTACAAAACAACTCTCCCCAAAATGGATCAACTTTTAAGAAATGCTTTATCAAGTAAGTTAGCATCAATATGCAACCACTCTTACACACTGAAAAACCATTTTTGTGCTTTTAGACTGTGTAGTGTTACATACTAGCATCAGGTTTCTCTTCATCATCGCGCCTCACAAAACACACTTACACTACACAAAGACTTAAAATATCCTGCTTTTAATTAAACCGGTTTCATAATCTTAGTGGTTACATCTTCAGTATTATAAGACCGATGTTATGTTGCCCAGGAACACTGCTTCTTACTCCATCCATTGGTGGACCGATGAACCTCCCAATCAAATCAACTTCCCCCAGATTTCAAAATTAATTAATTATTTTTTCCTTAGTTTTTTGAATGTGAATTTTTCCCCAAACAGTGAGCTCCTTAGATTTTCTATTTGTTTTATTAATCTGGCCTTTTTTTCAATTTGATGTTTTTCTGACCAAGCATGAGCAGCTACTGCTGATTTTTCCACTTCCCCATTTTTAACATTCCTAAGATGTTGGTTTTTAAATTCCTTCTTGTTTTTCCTATGTAGATTTTATCTGATAAATTCCTGATTTGTTATCTTCTTCCATTTTCTCTTTTTTGTTTTATTTGATATTCTATAGAGGCTAAAGTTATTTTTGGTTGTAAATCTTATGCTGAACTTTTTTAATATTTATTTTTTATACTGTAATGCTTCAATGAATGACACGTAAACTTCTTGAATTTTATATGTTGTTCTTTTCCTTTTTCAAGTGTACTTTCATTGACTATTTAACTCATGCCCCAAATGGGAGTCATTGACCAATCACATTTCAATGATTTTTATTTACAACCAATCACAGTTGTGTTTCGCCTAGAATTTACCAACTAAAGTTTATCATAATAAAGAAAGCACCTCCTTTTTAACATTCTGAATAGGCCATAGCATTATTTTGCAGTGACTGACTCTCTAAGAAATGCGACTACCAGATTGTATATATAGTGCATGAATGTCAACACATAGCGCATGCGGGAGTTAATATAAAACATTTGTAGCAATTGATTATACCTCCAAAAAAAGAAACCATTGTTTGCACTTCTTAAATGTATTTTTTCCCAGGTAATAACATTCCAGAAAATATAATTGTCATATTTACATCATAGGACATCAGAAATTAATTAATATACAGTTTGATGTGTTTCATTTTTTCTCCACTAGAGAGCATTCTTACAATATTGCGTTCCTTTGGCAATAAATAGTATGATCTGGTTGCGGTGATAAACAAAAGAAGCAGATGAAGCGCACCTATCGTTTCTCATTTGTTTTCAAACATGCCGTTTATATTAAATATATAAATATTTTAAATAACTATATTTAAATAATGATTTGTGAGTAAACAGCTTAATTTTATTCGTTAAATAGTCCTAACAAATGCACCTCTTGATTTCCAAATTCTCTAGATAAATTCACTCGTGGCATTACTTATGATTCATTTTGTCTTTTCAACTTATTTCTCTATTTACAATGGCACAACAGCTCAATGTTAGACTTTAGCCTCTCCTTTGTTAGGTGTTACTTCACCAGTTAATTTAGTTATGCTTATTTCCCTAAAGATGTCATGAATGCTATGCGGTCAACACACCAACCCAATGAGACATCTAGTAGGCAACTAAGGTATTACTAGGATGATAAAAGTTGGTAAATTTTGCTTAGAGGCATCTTTATTCAGCCTTAAGATTATTACGAGCCTGAAAATCTTCAGGCTTGAACCCATAGCTTAAAGTCCCTCCTTGGATTTTTTAACTTATTTGCAATGTTTAATAGTTCAATAAATTCCCTTTTATATTGAATTTTTGTTGTAAATTCAATTTGAAAATTTAAAATTGTTTTAATTTCAGGTGAGTTCCAGTCTCTTGCACCAAAATGCTATTATTCCTGCAAATGTTTTCTGGTCTTGGAAGACTTGTCGGTCATGGGATATAAGATGGATGACAGACAAAAGGGACTGGATTTAGAAAAATGCTTATCACTTATTCAAACTTTAGCTAGATTCCACGCCTCTTCAATAAAACTCCATGAACTCGAACCAAAATCAATGCAGGAATTCAGTAAACATGTCTTCAGTGAAACCAATTCTGAGAAAAAGTGGAACAATTGGTTCAAAGGTAAATAACAAAAATATGTACTCAAAAATAAATGGTGATCCTGTGCAGGTTGCAGAAGCTATACCCTGAAAAATAGTGTCTATGGGAAACTCTTGAAATGAATTCACTTAAAAACTTCGGCCCTCCCCAGTTGGACTCATTCAAATGTGTCAAAATGGGTGCAAACACTTATTGGATACTTTTTAAATTCACAATGTGTTAAATCAAAGAGATGCACTATCTCCTCTAATATTTAATTTAGTACTGGAGCATGCCATCAAATCTTTAGAGGATGAAGAAGCTCTACAACTTAATGGTATTAATAAGCTGTTAGTTTATGCTGATGATGTAATATTATTAGGTGATAGCGAGGAGATACTAAGGGCCAACACGCATACTCTATTGAGTAACACTAAGAAATTGGAGCTGGAAGTAAACATAATTAAAAGAAAATATATGGTCGTCATCACTTCAAAGGTGAAAGATTTGGTCTTTTCAACAATCCTCCTTCATGCCAATCTGTCTCTTGGCATATTCCAGTTAGTCAATTTCAATTTCTTAAGATCGTTCATTGTGTCATCCTCCCATCTACACATAGAAATATATGATAGAAACGGATGTTAATGACAAATGAGGAAATTGTTTAAGTAGTGGCTGAATTCAAATACCTATGAACAATAATTAGAAATAGGAATGACGTACAAAAACAAATTAAACATAGACCCAATGCTGGAAATGCATGCTATTATGCAATACAGAGACTCTTGTCCAAACTTCTCTCAAAAAACATTAAACTGAAAGTAACTTATATAAAACTATTATTCTACCAGTTATATTATATGGGTCCACCACTGTGGTCTCGAGGTAGCGTGCTGCCTTGTCATGCAGCGGGCCCGGGTTCAATTCCCAGTCGGAACAGTCTCCGGGTGAGGTTTTTCGGGGTTTTTCCTCACCTGTAAGACAAATGTCAGGAAGGTTAGGGCCCAACAGTTCCCGAAAATCATCCGGCCTCATCATCATCATACTTCTCCGGTGTGGAAAGTACGGGGAAGCTACCACACCTATAATTCCCTAGTAAAGCTGCCAAAGCATAGCATGGAAAATGTTATGAGTACAGTGAAAGACTTGCCCTTGGACAGAATTACTGTGGATGGATGGATATTATATGGATGTGAAACATGGACTCTTACTTTAAGGAGGAGAAAAAAAAAAAAGAGCGAAAAGTTACGAGTTATTTGAGAAAAAAGTTCTTAGGATTTTTTTTTTGACCAAAGAGAGATGAAACAGACAGGAGAATGGAGAAGACTACATAACAATGGGCTACATGATATTTACGGGAAACCAGATGTAATAAGAACAGTTAAGTCTCGTAGAGTGCGATGGTTAGGACATGTGACACTAATGGGGAAAGAAAATGGGTCATAGAAACTCCTTGTTGGGAAACTAGGGGAAAGAGCCTGTAGGCAGGCCAAGAATGATTGGGAGAATAACATTAACCATGATTTGAAAGAAGGTGGATTATACAGGAGATGTTTGGAAAATATTAGCTCAGGATAGGAATCTAAGAAGAGCTTATGTTCGCGCGGCAATCAACCTACGGGTTCGATAATACCATTGAGTTAATTAGTTATATCTGGACCCACCCCAAATTAATTAGTCTGGTTCTGCTACTGATTTTGTATTTTCTCAACAAAATGTTTCAATATATTTAAATTAACATTGGGAAGTAAACATTATGAGGTTATATCATTAATAGTGAGTGGAGAACATATTCTTAACGACTCACCTCATATATTTTCAAATTTCTTTGATACTGGCGGTTTCAGACAATATCTTGTCCCTCTTCAGTCATGGCTTCCACTGATGAAATTCTGTGGTTGTCGATTTCTCTAAGGACATCACCTCTTGTGCTGCCTTCTTTCGTTGGGATTATTAATTTTATTACAAAGTTTATAATCCCAACGAAAGATGGCAGCACAAGAGGTGATGTCCTTAGAGAAATCAACAACCACAGAATTTCATCAGTGGAAGCCATGACTGAAGTGGGACAAGATATTGTCTGAAACCGCCGGTATCAAAGAAATTTGAAAAATATATGAGGTGAGTCGTTTAAAACGTGGACTTTCGCCGGTGCTTTTTCATTATATATATGAATAAATTAATAAACGAATGGAGGAAAACACAACGAGGATATATACCCATCAATAGGAACCTCAAACTCGATGCTATTCTTTTTGCAGACGATTTAGCTCTTCTGGCACTTTCCGAAAATGATTTGCAACGATCAATTTATAATTTACAAAAAATAGGTGCCAAATTTAATATGGAAATATCAATTAACAAAACTAAAATTATGGCATTTCATGGGAAGGACACCATACAAAGTAAAATCTGTCTCCAGAATAAAATTTTAGAGAGATCTAATCAATTTAAATACCTTGGATATCATCTCTCTATCTGGGATGAAAAAGATATCCCTGAAAAAGTTACTAGTTATAATAAAAGTTTAGGAATTATTAATCAAGTTATCAAACCATCCCCTGTACAAAAAACACCAGATTACGTTTATATAACACTTTGGCTAGAGCAGTGTTGACCTATGGTAGTGAAGCATGGACACTAAAAAAAACAACATGAAAGCAGAATAACGGCTTGTGAAATGAGATTCATGCGCAGAACAGCGGGTTACACCAGATGGGATCGGAAAAGGAACACCGACATCTTAAAAGAATTGAAGACTACGCCAATTTTGGAATATATTAAACAGTACCAACTAAATTGGAAACACCATCTTGAAAGAATGAGTTCAAATCGCATCCCCAAAGCTGTTTATAATTATATACCAAGAGGACGAAGATCACTGGGCCGTCCTATGAAACGCTGGAGGGAACATTTTCTATAGGATCGTAACAGGCCTTGGCCTAATACTTGGAAGGAAGAAGAAGAAGAGTCGTTAAAAATATGTTCTCCACTCACTCATATAAAATGTTTCAATTTTAATTGTTTTGGTCTATTATTTAACTTGTGTTTTGCAGCCATGATGAAGCTGTTTATAGACGAGTTGGAGAGTTGGCCTGAAGAACAATGGTCCTATTACTTAAAGAAGATTCGGAAATTGGAACCAAATTTGTTGAGGCGAGTTGAAGAAACTATTCGCACATATGATTCAGATTTCAACGTACTGATCCACGGGGACTTGTGGGTTAATAACATCCTTTACCGCGGTGACACTTGCAGACTGGTGGATTTTCAATTTGTTAAATTCACGTCCTTCGCTATAGATCTTCACTTGTTCCTCACTTCCAGTGTCAAAATGGAAGTCAGACTCCAACACACAGATAACCTCATTCAGGTAACATTATTTTTTATATCAAATTTCTTCCATAATGGCGAGAGTTTATGTAGGCCTATCCATGTTTACATTTTTCTGGAGTATTCTGTTTGATCCCTCTTTGGTATCTTTATCTTGTCGTGGTGGAGTGGCTTGCGTGCTTAAATGACCCCGAGAGCTATGCCGGCGATAGTATTCCTGCCGCAAGGGTTAGATGCCGGACATGTACGGGGTGAATCATAAATATGGCTACACGTTTGATCGCGTTGTGTAATGAAAATATTACCATTACAGAAAATATGAAATTACCGTTGGAAAGGCAATTATTCAAATTACAACAATGGAACAAAACAAAACAGTGTAGGACTTACGTCATTAGTCAAAATGGCGTTGAATATGCAATAGCAAATTACAATTGCTGCATGGGCAATAACATATGCTAAAGATCGTGAGGCCGCAAGATGGGCAAGACGTGAGTTTAACGTAGCATTGCAGCCGTCGACTGTGGGGAAAGCGACTGCTGGAAACGGGAAGGATGCAGAAAATCAAACCTCCTGGAAGGCCTCGCATTAGCACGGATGCAGAAACAACGAAGAGAATTGTGGAGGCGTTCGACGCTAACCCACAAAAATCAACCCGCCAAGCTGCACGTGAGCTGTGATTTGTTTTGTTTTGTTCTATTGTTGTAATTTGAAGGATTCCTTTTCCAATGATAACATCATATTTCCTTTAATAATAATATTTTCGTCACAAAATGCGGTCAAACGTATAGCCATATTTCTGAATCGCTCTGTAGAAGGCGATAAGCCAGACGAAAAAAGTACCATGGTCGAAAGAGTGATGATTTTTCACGATAAAAATACAACCGTCAAGAAACGCAGACGTGGATTACACTGGGGTAAAATTTTCCGGAGATAAAATACTTTTAACATTGGCATAATTGTGCATTACAGGAACTCTTGTTGTCCCAACTTACTTCAAGGGAGGAAAAAGGATTAGGAGTATTTGAGAATAAAGTTATTAGAAACATTTTTGGACCAAAGAGAGAGTACAGACAGGCGAATGTAGAAGACTTTGTAACTGTGAATTTTATGATCTTTACAGGAAGCCAGATGTAATAAGAATAGTTAAGTCTCGTAGAGTGCAACGGGCAGGACATGTGGCACGAATGGGGAATGAAATAGTAGCATGGAAGCTTCTTATAGGAAAACCAGAGGGAACACCATGATTTGAGGGCAGTAGTAGTAGTATTATACAGGGGATGATTGGAAAACATTAGCTAAGGATTTGGATATGTGGAGAGCTTATGTCCTCGCGGCTTTGAACCTACGGGTTCAATAGTGCAAATGAGTTAGTTGGTTATTACTGCAGTCTTGGTGGTCTAGGAGTTGAGTTCCTATGCTAAGCTAATAGTCCTGGTCGCCTCTACACGTCCTGAAAGACTATAATGTGTATTTAGTTACACTCTGTAAATTCCATAACCACCAAAATCCTACTGCAGTAAAACTTGCTCAAAGCGGAATCAGATGGGACCATTTTTTCCACATTAGACAAAATTCCGCATTATAAAAAACAAAAACTTATATATAATCTTAGAATAAAGAGTACCGCGAACGTCTTGTTACGCACCTTGGATTAATTGTAGTCCCGCTGCCGTTGAAAAGTGGAGTATAGTATATACGAGCGACTTCGACGGTAACGCGCGAAAAAACAGTCCCCTTTCGTCAGCGTTAAAAATCTCTCTTAGGCGCGTATCCTGAAATTAAATTATGCAGTTTCGGTTTCCGCTCACTAACTACACTTTTGTCCACATCCTTTGATTCCCCGCAAATTTAATTCCACACTACATTGTGTCGTCTTTTAAAACTGTCCACAACCAACCTAAAGATGCCTTGAAATCGTTATTCCCTAGGGATTTAGCAGCAGCTAGAGCTTGTCTTTCGAGCATCGGTCCGGAAATTTGGAGATTTATCTTCAATCACTTTCACTTTTTCGTTTAATGAGAATGATACATACGTTTTAGCCATCTTTATTCCGTACATTCAGAACGCTATATGTGAAAGATCGGTCTCCGAACTTATTTAAGATTATGGTTTTTGTTAAACAGATATCTGTATTTCGCATAACGGGTATGCAGTGAGGCCGAAATAAAATTTCAGGTACAGATAGAATCTCTACTTCACCCGGCGGCAGGAATCATTCCTTCTAACGGGAATTCAATGAAGTGGAAACTAATTTATTTCTGTCTTTCCGCTTTATAGACGTGTGTAGAAATATCCTTCCGTTTCTGCATTGAACAGATTCCGTTTTATGCAAAATAAATACAAGTAAAATTACTATTATTTCGCCAGGACCAATAAATTTGTTTACATTGGACAGATTTCCGAATTATTCAAATTCCGGATTAAACAAGTTTTACTGTACTAGGAAATCACTTAGTTTACAGTATTTCTGCGTGATGTGGGGTCTTACTATTTTCGCTGAGTGATTTCCATATTGAAAACTGCAACATCCTTGTTTGCTCGCGTGTTTTGCACTGTTCTAGGAAGGACCTTGCACGAGACCTTGCAAATCAACTAAACCATTTGTGTTTTATTTTCTTGACTTAAATCATTATTTCAAATATTGCAACTTTTATATGCAAATCTCTAATGTAAACATGAAAAATCAATAGAAACATTGCAATTCCCACGTCATATGTACAATTATCACTACATAAAATACATGTTATTTTGTTTCAGCATCATAAAACAATGAAAATAAACATTCTTTTTATTCTCGTTTTCTTTTGTTTACACTGTTCTTCCTTTTTGTTTTACATTTGTTAACTTTTTTTATCTTATTCACACATAACACAAGACAGTACACACACCCAGTCCCAAGGTGGAGATTTAAAATCCCATACCCCGCCGGGAATCGAACCCGGGTCGCTGGAGTGGAAGGTAGGGACTTTTTTTCCCCTTTTTATTAACTTTCTGTTATTCTCACATATAGACATAAGGACAGGACACACACCCAGACCCAAGGTGGAGAATAAAAAATCCCATACCCGCTGAAATCGAACCCGGGTCGCCGGAGTGGAAGGTAGGGACTCTACCGACTACGCCACGGCGACGGACCATCATAAACAAAAAGAATCAAGAACTGCGTATAGTTTGATTAAAACAAACCCTTGTGCAGAATGTTGTGTTGCCACAGTTCGATTATTGTGACGTTATATTTATAAACCATGGCTATTTAACTCGTGCCCCAAATGCGAATCAATGACCGATCACGTTTCAATTAATTTTGTTTTACAACCAATCACAGTCGTGTTTCACCTACTGCTGTTTATCATATTAAAGAAAGTCCTTCCTTTTTAATATTTTGAACAGGTCAGAGCATTATTTTGTAGTGACTGACTCTGTAACAAACAAATTATATATAACAGTAAAATATAGCAAATAATGAACAGATTCCTTCATCCTATACATTTGATAAATGTTTGTTCAATAATGAACAGATTCCTTCATCCTATACATTTGATAAATGTTTGTTCAATAATTGTGTTTTTAAATGCTGATTTTTGTTATTTCCGAAACAAAATGAATTAATAACTTACACTGTTGGTTGCAATACATAGTTTCATGTTTGTTCTCCACTAGAGTGCATTCGTACACCGCTGTGGTCTCGAGGTAGCGTGCTGCCTTGTCACGCAGCGGGCCCGGGTTCGATCCCCGGTCGGGGCAGTTTTTCTGGGTGAGGTATTTATCGGGGTTTTTCCTCACCTGTAAGACAAATGTCAGGAAAACTTTAAGGCCCAAACGATCCCCGAAATCATATGGCCATCATCAACCATCCTCATCATTATCACCATCATCCTTCACCGGTGTGGAAAGCAACGGGAAGCTACCACACCTACACAATTCCCTAGTAAAGCTGCAAGTATAGCATGAAAATGCTATGATTGTAGTGAAGGACCTGCCTTCGGGCAGAATTACTATGGATGGAGAGTGCATTCTTACAATATTATGATCCAATTTGGCAGTAAATAGTAAAATCAAGATTTCAGTGATGAACAAATGAAATATAACCAAATATTTCTCATTTGTTTTCAAACATCCTCGTTTCGTTTACACTAAATATATAAATATTATTTAAATAATGTTGGGGTTAGGATTTTTAAACTGACCCAAACCCTCTGGCGGCACTATGGCCCTGGGGTCGACTCAGCCTCTAACTGAAATGAGTACCAGACGCTTGTTCTGGGGGTAAAGGCGGCCGTCACGCAGGGCTGACAACCCGGCTGACATAAAGTGCCGATTGTCTAGAAAATGTGGGGGCTTTAACCTCCTACTACCCCAAGGGCATCCGGGCCTGTTGTGGGATCACTTTACTTTTTATATTTAAATAATGATTTGTGAGTAAACAGCTTAATTTTATTCGTTACATAGTCTGAACAAATGCCACTCTTGATTTTCAAATCCTCTGGATAAATTGCAAATCACTCGTGGCATTACTTATGAGAATTCCTTATAAGAAAAACAGAGGGAGAGCGCCCAGTATGTAAACCAAGAATGAGGCGGGAGAATAATGTCGCCCGCTACCGATACATAAGGTAAAATCCGCAGCTCCGTCTATTGGAGGAACCCTGGTGCTACTTTTACCCGCCATATGACTGAATTGTGCACGGAACTGTCATCGATAGAAACACTGTTCTTAGGTTATATTGTATTCCATATTGAATGCAATATGGAACTATGCTAACAATTAGTAAGTTCAATTTCTTATTTATTTGTGATAGGACTATTTAACGAATACAAATAAGCTGTTTACTCACAAATCATTATTTAAATATATTTATTTAACAATATTTATATATTTAATATAAACGGCGATGTTTGAAAGCAAATGAGAGACGATTGGTACGCTTCATTTCCTTCTTTTGTTCGATCACTGCAATCAGATCATAATATTATTTATTGCCAAAGGATCGCAATGTTATAAGAATGCACCCTAGTGGAGAAATTTATAACCAACATTATAGCTATTAATTAATTTCTGATGTCCCATTTGGGACATGCGTTAAATAGTCAAAATAATTTGTTTCTCTCCCCTTTACAAAGGTTTTCATTTTTGATTCTTCAAAAATTGTATTGAAGAAGCAGCCATTCGAACATTTGAAATTCGAAAAATTAAACAATGAAATTCTTATTTATTTAATCTATTAAAATTGTAATTATATATTTTAAAATTCTCCCACATAACTTACATAGACAAGTGCTAACAATTGCATTGTTTTTATTTTATTCTATTTATTTCGAATTTAAAGAGCGAACTGTATTTTCTTGCATGCTTAAAGGTAAAACAGTTATTCAACCAATAAAAACGCAGTCCATACATATGATTTGTTTACATTGCAACTCACAAGAGGTATTAGTCATTCAAAATATCTTTGCAGGCGGAAGAATTACAAAGCTCTGTTTGTTGGTACACGTGACGTCATATAAGGCAGTGTATACTGTCAGCGTCCCACGTCCCATTCCCCTCTGCCCTCAAAGATACCAGTGTCACGTGTTCTATTCCTGCATAAACACGACTGCAGTGCCCTCCGTCAACAACTGCGCTTACTCCTTAAACGGGTAATATAGGGTGGATTTCTCAACCGAAGTTTTAAACCACGACCGCGGTTTTCCCATTTTTTATTGTTTCCATAACAACCTTAAAACTGAAAATCTACAGCTGTTAATTAAAAAAAACAAATGTCTATGGTTTCATAACAATTTCTGTGAATTTTCAGTCATTTATAGGTGTTATGGAAACAATAAAAAATTGGAAAAACCGGGGACTTCAGTTGAGAAATCCACCTTCGTCTAGTGACCCTCAAATTACTTTAAAAGATCACAAAGATCACAATTTATTAAATCTGCAGCACAACAGTTCCAAAGAATCAAGATACACTTAAATGGTATCTAGATTAGATTAGATTAGATTTATTTAGCCTGGTGGAGTTAAGGCCATGTGGCCTTCTCTTCCTCTCACCAGAACAAACATATATTACATCAGAATATAACAATCACAATTAACTCTAATATTAAATACTAAATAAATTTGATCAAAAAGATAATATCTATTATATTACGATCTATAATGCAACCAGTTAATGTTAGTTAAAATTAAGACTAAAACTAATAATAAAATGTATACAAGCAAGACATATTAAATTGCCCCTGTCTAATGTATATATAAAACAAAGAAAAATTATGAGATATAGAAAACTAATTTTACGATTATACAATATTTAAAACAAAACAAAATACAATATTTGTTAATCTTAATATTATTTTCATAAATAATTGCATTTATTAATTGTTAAAAGATTACTATCAGTGAGGTGTATAAGTTAGTTTGTTATTAAATAATTCTTTAGTTCGTTTTTGAAGGATGTTATAGTTTGACAGTCTCTGACATAGGGCGGAAGGGAATTCCATGTTTTGGTAAGTGAGACCATAAAAGATAATGAATAATATACAGTGTGATGAGGAGGGATATAAAGGACAATGTGCTGATGGGATCGAGTGTCAAGATTATGTGTGTCGGATAGTCTGATGAAGCGGCGTGATAAATAATTAGGCGATGATGTGTGAAGTATTTTATAGAGAAGGGATAGGGAATGGACAGTTCTACGATCTCTTAGACGAAGCCACGATAATTGTTCCAGCGACGGTGTAACATGGTAAAATATGCGAATACCACAAATAAAATGTGCGCAAGAATTATGAACACGTTGAAGTATTTGAGTGTAAATAGTATTTAAGTCTGTAAAAAGAGTGTCACAATAATCAAAATAGTTTAGTACTATAGTGTGATTTTTTCTGTGCAGGAATACCACAGAACACTCTGCAAGACAATGACTGCTCTAAGATGCGAGAGAAAGCTACCGACTCTGCAAGAACTGTACGAAGAATATCATCGGAAGGCCATGTACGGTGTTTTTGGAGTGATTTGTGCCGCCCCTCTCATGGTATCTGGTCCAAGTTGTGGATTTGATTTTCGCGAAGCTCTCACAACTGGAAAAATGCCGGGAGCGTACGGTGATTACTCCAGGCAGATTATCAAGTGGGGACTTCCTCTACTTGACCAGATGGGAGTGTTTGAAAATTAATAACATTTGTAGCCATATTCAACGAGTGTAAATAGTGATCGTACAGTGGGGTAATTTGATCAAATGTACTTCACAAACTCTAAAGTGTCGGGTGGGGAGCATTATTAATTTGTCGCCTACATTTCAATCTGTAGAGTAGAACTGTTGTTTGTATCAGTGATGAGACAGATCCTGTCATGTGCTACACGCGATAATTTTGTAATCAGTTATAAGTTTTAGTTGGGACAACTGAGATCTCACCCAACAATTTAATTGTAACATAGCAAACTTGATTAATTTACGATGTCAATCTATTAGAGTATTATATCTTAATATTACGAAAATTTCTGGTCAGAATCTTAAGAATATCAAAGTTAAGGATATATGAATTAAATATATGTGCTGAGTTGTCGAATATATATTTATTTATTATCAATATGACATAAATCATCATCATCATCGTCATCAAGTAGCATGTTATGATTAACAGTTCCACTGTAAGTACAAATTCACATTTCAAATACCCCTTCAGTAATAACAGATGAGACAATATTTTAAGTCAGTAAAGTAAAGTGATCCCACAACAGGCCTCGGGAGGCCCTTGGGGTAGTAGGAGGTTAAGGCTCCCACTTGTTCTAGACAATCGGCACTTTATGTCAGCCTGGTTCAGCCCTGAGTGACGGCTGCCTTTACCCCCAGAACAAGCGTCTGGTATTCATTTCCGTTAGAGGATGAGTCGATCCCAGGGCATAGTGCCGCCAGAGGGATTGGGTCAGTTTAAAAATCCTGACCCCAGCGGGACTTGAACCCTCAACCCTCCGGCTTGTAGCTCAGTACCTTAACCACTATGCTACGGCGTCAGTAGTAGTACAAATTCACCTCTTGCTTCCCAAGTACACAATGACGTCACAAATATGCTAGTTTAGAATGCGCGAGCTATAATTTATTTGATCTTGAAGAAGATTTCGGGCTGTAGGCCGTGGTCGTGAGGCTTGTAGTTCCCCGACGTTTCGCCAGAGACTGGGTCTGGCATCCTCAAGGATTGTCTTGAGACAGTCTTTGGCGAAACGTCAGGCAACTACAAGCCTCACGACCACGGCCTACAGCCCGAAAATCTTCATCAAGATCATCATAGCAACTCCGGCCGTGAAAGTCTACGTGAATACATATAATTTATTTATTTTTCTTTAGTTGACAAAATACTTCCTTCGGTAAATATGTTCTCTTATGAAATTACGCACTGCAAAATCACATTAGAGTTTTAGAAACATGCATTGATGCAAGCATGTGCAATGCGCAAACGTTTTTGTTGTAGTTCAACATACATCCAACATGTGCATGCGCCAGACAAGACGTCGAAGCGGTAATACTACTATTGAACTCCACGTGGCTGTAGCCTAAACATGTACTCGATATTTAACAAACCTAAAAAACTAACCTGATGCAATTTAAATGCTCCAACCTGTTAAAGACCAACCTAAAAGCTAACCTAATGCAATTTAAGCACTCTAACTTGTGAAAGAATGCAATGCCCAAAAATAAATAGTAAGTTCTGAAATTCTGAAGTGAATGTGTACAGTTAATTAGTACACAATATATGTTGGCTGCCACATCTTCATGTATGTAGTTAAACATCATAGAACAATAATATATTGAAATGACACTGAACAACAAAAAATAAACTTTTTTTCAGAAAGAAAAATGTGTGATTCTGATAGTATTTTTTCTCCTGAATTCAAATATGATATCGGTTTTTCTCCAACACGCAAGGTTTCCGAGAGACAGACATTTATAATTTGAAATGTGTAATTTCTACATTCGTAGAAATATTCGAACATTCAGACTCACCTAGAAAGTAAGAAATGACGATTTTCTGCTATATTTCGCCTGTGGAGCATCCCTCTTGATGATCCAACAATAATCGGCCAGCATATTAGAATTCCATTTGCCTTGATATATCTTTCCATAGCTGAAACCAGTTGAGTTAGCTCATTTGGTTTTATTTTACAATGGACAAATGGACGAAAAAACGTTTGTTAAAAAATAATTATTTAAATCCATTCATTGAAACTGAAATAAAAAAACTGTGGGTGATGGAGAAATTCCGAATACACATTTGAAAACACGACAAAAAACTGCATTAAGTACAACTATTGGTACTCATGAGACAAAAATCATATTGACCAGTGTAATCGTTAGAAAAATGTAAAAATCATTGAAAATGGTGGGAAATAATTTGAAAAATGAAACCCTAAGAATAAAGTTTGACAGGAGTTTATGAAGGAATTAAAAGTGTCGCGTCACAGAATGTAAAGTTCAGCCGATTTTTATTATACTGATTATATTATACAACGGAACAATAATTTTAGTTTCTCCTTCTTACTTACTTACTTACTCCCTGGCACTATCGAACCTGTAGGTTCATGGCCGCACGGACATAAGCTCTCCATACATCCCTATCCTGAGCTAATGCTTTCCAATCATTCCCTGTATAAACTACTTCCCTCAAATCATAGTTAATGTTATTCTCCCACCTCATTCTTGGTCTACCAACTGGGCGTTTTCCCTCTGGCTTTCCTACAAGAAACTTCCATGCAAGTCTTTCATTCCCCATACGTGCAACATGTCCTGCCCATCGCAGTCTACGAGACTTAACTGTTCTTATTATATCTCGCTTCCTGTAAAGACCATGTAGTTCATTGTTATGTAGTCTTCTCCATTCACCTGTCTGTTCATCTCTCTTTGGTCCAAAAATTGTCCTAAGTACTTTCTTCTCAAATACTTGTAATCTCGTTTCCTCCCTTAAAGTAAGAGTCCATGTTTCGCACCCATATAATATAACTGGTAGAATAATAGTTTTATATATTTTTCAGTTTAACGTTTTTTGAAAGGAGTTGGGACATCAAAAGTCTCTGCAATGCATAATAGCACGCATTTCCAGAATTGAGCCTATGTTTAATTTCTTTGTGCATCTCATTCCTATTTGTGATTATTGTTCCCAGGTATTTGAATTCAGCCACTTCCTCACAATTTCCCTCATTTGTCATTAGCTGTCCATTTCCATTATGTAATGAATTTCTACGTGTGACCATATATTTAGTTTTATTGATATTTACTTCCAGTCCTAATTTCTTAGTTTCTCCTTCTGTTATTTATTTTCTTTACGGTGTATAACTTACCGTTACCACCAAAATCAACAAGTATTTATTTATAACTAGCTAATACCCGGCGTGCGCTGCTACGCCTCAATAAATTAAAATTAATGTACTTTTATGTTTACTTGAATAACTAAAAGAAAAAATTATAAATTTATATTTTTAGATACCCTGTGCTGTTTACCCGGCGTTGACCGCGAAATCTACTCATCCCGATCTTCTTGGCATAAATAAACTGAAAGACAAAAATTAATGTACTTCTTATGATTAGTTGAATAAGTAAAATTAAAAATAATTATAAAAGTATATCGTAATTATTTTAAGATTTCCCGTGTTGATTACCCGGCGTTGCTCGGGAATCTACTTATCTCGATGTTTTTGACATAAATGAGCTGAAAGACAAAAATTAATGTTTTATGTTTAGTTAAATAAGGGGAGGGGTACAAATGTATATCGTAATTACTTTTAGATACCCCGTGCTGTTTACCCGGCGTTGGCCGGAAATCTACTCATCCCGATCTTCTTGGCATAAATGAGCTGAAAGACAAAAATTAATGTACTTCTTATCATTAGTTGAATAAGTAAAATGAAAGATAATTATAAATGTATATCGTAATTATTTTAAGATTTCCCGTGCTTATTACCCAGTGTAGCCCGGGAATCTACTTATCTCGATCTTCCTGGCATAAATGAGCTAAAAGACTAAATTCGTTATTGTGAATTACCCGTAAAAGAATACCCGCCATGTGCTGCTATACTTGCCACAGGAATCTACGTACTTGTCTCGATCTTCTTGGCATCAATGAAAGACAAAAATGGTTATTGTGAGTTATCCGTAAGAGATAAACATATGCTGTCGGGGACTTTTTTGTAGAGCTTAAATTCTGTCTACATTAATTTTGTGTATTTGTTATGGTTTTGGCAGCGTAAGCCATTTAAGCGTCCAAAGAGCTACTTTTTTCACGTTTTCCACTAAAAAGGACGATTTTAAGGGTGTAGGAGTTGAGTATCACAACTCTCTTATAGCCTATGTTCATCCCGGGAATCTCCTGAACATTTTGCAAAAAGCCCCATCACAATCGGATCAACGGCATGGCCGCGCATAAACTATGAACACATAAATAAACAATCATATTTACATTTTAGATATTTTATGACACTGCAGAGTTGTATTTGAAATATGCACGCAATAAATTACACATATTTAAGGTGATGTTACTGTTATCGTTAAAATTTACATAATTAACGTCTGGATGTTGTGACTGAAGATCTGGTTATTTGTTTCTTATCTTATCAACTTTTCAAGAGATTTCAACCACTCTCTTTATTCATGTCTCAGTTTCAGAATCAATTCAGTTATGTAAGCAGAATGGCTGTTAAAGGTAAGTGACACATTATATCAAGTTTTAACTGACTCACCCAGAGGTTCATGACCACACGGGCATAAACTCTCCATACATCCCTATCCTCGGTTAATGTTTCCAAACAACCCCTATATAATTTACTTCAGATCAGAGTTAATGGTATCCTCCCACCTCATTCTTGGCTTAATTACCGGGAGCTTTGTCTCTGGTTTTCCTGCAAGGAGTTTCTATTGCCCTCTTTCATTCTCCATTCATGTCACATGTCCTTCCACCTCAATCTACAAAAATTAACTGTTCTTATAATGTTTGGCTTCCTATAAAGATCCTGTGGTTCACTGTTATGTAGTCTCCTCTATTCGTCGGTCTGTTCACCTCTCTTAGATCCAAATAGTTTCCTATTATGCTTATTTATTTAATAAAGATTAAATAGTAGTTAGGGACATAGAGCAGACCCAGGGATAAGGGCATTATGCCCGAGGTAGCCCGGAGGTGCTGGTGGGGCTCTAAATAAAAAAAATAATAACTTTATTCTCGAATACTCGTAATCTTTTTCTCCTCCCTTAAAGTAAGAGCATATGTTTCGCATCCATATAATATAATTGGGAGAATAACAGTTTTATATTTTTTTTCAGTTTAAGATTTTTTGAGAGAAATTGGGACAAGAGTCCCTGTAATGCATAATAGCACGCATTTCCAGAATTGAGCCTATGTTTAATTTCTTTGTGCATCTCATTCCTATTTGTGATTATTGTTCCTAGGTATCTGAATTCAGCCACTTCCTCAAAATTTCCCTCATTTGTCATTAACTGTCCATGTTTCCTTATATAATGTAATTCTATGTGTGATCATATATTTAGTTTTACTGATGTTTACTTCCAGCCCCAGTTTCACAGTGTTACTCAATAGAGTGTACGTGTTGGCCTTTAGTATCTCCTCGCTATCACCTAATAGTACTACATCATCAGCATAAACTAACAGCTTATTAATACCATTGAGTTGTAGGCCTTCTTCATCCTCTAACATCTCATGGCATGATCCAGTATAAAATTGAATTGTAGAGGAGAGAGTGCACCTCAGAAAATTTTCAAATAAAATGTTTTCTTTAAAAAAAATTATGACCCAATTTATATATATATTAGGGTCCACCGCTGTGGTCTTTAGGTAGCGTGCTGCCTTGTAACGCAGCGGGCCCGGGTTCGATCCCCGGTCGGCGCAGTTTTTCTGGGTGAGGTTTTTATCGGGGTTTTTCCCCACCTGTAAGACAAATGTCAGGAAAACTTTAAGGCCCAAACGATCCCCGAAATCATATGGCCATCATCATCATCCTTCACCGGTGTGGAAAGCAACGGGAACCTACCACACCTACAATTCCCTAGTAAAGCTGCAAGCATAGCATGAAAATGCTATAATTGCAGTGAAGGACCTGCCTTCAGGCAGAATTACTATGGATGGCTATATATTAGGTTATAACTTGTTTGGACTTTTGTGAAATAAAATATTTCCTGTGCAATGGATGGATGAACTTTTACTTAAAACAATTGAAAAAGGCCTCCATTTTACTGAGCTTCAAGAAAAGGTCATCCCAAATATATTTAATATTGATTTGGGGGTGACCTTTTCTTCAAGCTCAGTGAAATGAAGGCCTTTTTCAATTGTTTTAAGTAAAAGTTCATCCATTTGTTGCACAGGAAATATTTTATTTCACAAAAGACCAAAAAGTTATGACCCTTATATATATATATATATATATATAAAAGAACAGTTAAGTTTCATAGACTGTGATGGGCAGGGCATGTGGCACGAATGGGGAATGAAAGATGTGCATGGAAGCTTCTTGTAGGAAAACCAGAGGATAAAAGCCCAGTTGATAGACCAAGAATGAGATGGGAGAATAATATTAACTATGATTGGAGGAAAGTAATACATGGAATGATTGGAAAACATTAGCTCAGGATAGGGATGTATGGAGAGTTTACGTTCGTGCGGCCACGAACCTAGGGTTCGATAGTGCTAGTGAGTAAGTTATATATATATATATATATATATATAATCTTCCTTAGTGCACCCTTTAACAGATAAGGAAGACAGAATCAAGAACACAGAAATAAGACAGGAACTTGAAATATTTGCAATAACTGATAAAATAGATACATATAGACAAAAATGGAAGCAACACATAGACAGAATGAATGAAGATAGATATCCAAAACAAATAACAAAATACAAACCTAAAGGCACCCGAGATGTGGGCAGACCTAGAAAGAGATGGGCTGAAGTCGGAACGGGTCAACAGACCTAATCCATGAATGCAGATGATGATGATATATATATATATATATATATGTGTGTGTGTGTGTGTGTGTGTGTGTGTGTGTGTGTGTGTGTGTGTGTGTGTGTGTGTGTGTGTGTGTGTGCGCGCGCGCGCGCGCAGGTACTGTCCCTATAATACCAGTGTGGTGTGGGGTAGGTATAAGAACCTAAAAGGGAGAGGTTAAAGCAGCGAAAAGATAGATAAAAAGTATGTTTATTCATTCATTCGTTCATTTATTTCTTTGTTTACTTTACTAATTGTATATACTTGTGTAGGTAATTCAGAAGAGAATCTGCCGTGGCTGGACAAGACAAATTTAGAATCGTGGTTGAAAACACCAATAGAAGAATATCTCTATTTAAAAGCGGAACCTGCTGGCAAAGGTGACAACTTTATGAGCAACCTCCATCGACTGCTGGTACGAACGACAGGTGGAGACATCTCTATTATTGTTAAATGTCGCATCGACGAAGGAACAGTTGGCGAAACTTTGGGACAAACTGGAATATTTACAAAAGAGCAACAAATGTATAAAACGACACTCCCAAGATTGGAAGAAATACTGTTACAAGGACTTCCTGGTAAGACAGTTCACAACATACAGGGTGCCGGGATAAGTCAATTAACCACTGCTCATGATTGCAAGGGGGGGGGAAATCAGATTTATTAATTAAATGAAAATAAAACGTAGTTTTATTTGATTTTCATATGTATTATATAATTCAGTGACAGCTGTTTCGGTACACTGTACCTTCTTCAGACATGTTAACAAATTATGAATTGTGTTCCAACTGATCTAAGAAACAATACAACAATATTTATTTAAATTTTTAAATTTAACAAAGGGGATTCATTCAAATCAAGTTGAGAATTTAACAGTTTTTTACTACTTTTAAACTTATTAATTTCTACAGCCTCGAAAAGATCTAACTTCTTACCCTTATCACAAATATGTAAAATTTCAAAATTTGGATCGAAACAATGATTAAATTGGAATTGGTGGTTAGCATATTTTGAATTTTCTAAATTTCTGTTATATGCTCTCATGTGTTCCTTTATCCGAGAGATAAAAGGTCTACCAGTTTGTCCTATATAGACATTGTCACATGTGCCACACTTCAATTTATATACACAAAAAAAAAATATCAGGTATATATAAAGAAAGCATCTCCTTTTTAACATTCTGAATAGGTCATAGCATTATTTTGCAGTGATTGATTCTCCGAGAAATACGGTTACCAGATTGTATATATAGTGCATGCATTTCAACACGTAGAGCATGTGGGAGTTAATATAAAAACATTTGTGGCAATTGATTTTACCACCAGAAAAAGAAACCACTGTTTGCACTTTGTTAAAATTATTTTTTCCCAGGTAATAACATTCCAGAAAAATATAATGTAAATATAATTTACATCATAGAGTAAATATACAGTTTGATGTGTTTCATTTTTTCTCCACTAGAGTGCATTCTTACAATATTGCGTTCCTTTGGCAATAAATAATATGATCTGGTTCCAGAGCAATTATTTAAGGTGTGGATTTGGTACCGACCTTACGAAGGTCTTGACCCGATAACTTCATGTGCTTGTAGGAAGGTGGTGGCGAAATTGTGTGTTATGCTGTGTAGAGTGCTCCTCTAAACAGTTGTCTTCTTCAGGTGAGCTTGTCGGTCTTGAAAAACGGCTTTTTCTTGTAGTGTCTTGATCTTGCAGTCTAAGTTCTAGATGAGACTTGAGTATTCACAAAGGATAGTGTGGTTTGAAGGACTTGAGGGTTTTGAAGGATGGTGGTGAGGAGAATAAGGAGGGATTGGAGTATATTCTCCGGCGGGTTCTGAGAAGGTAAGGGAGGGAAGTTTTCTTCGGTCTTTTGAGGTGTTCTTGGAGTGGTTTTTGAAGTGATTTCAGGCTTTCTCGTGGTAGATGGTTTGCTTGTTCCTTGCGTTTGTCTCATTTTCAGATACTTCTGGAATGATGGACATTTCGATGACTTGCTGCATGATCTGCGTTGCAGTTGGTACACTTGACTTCCGTCTGGGTGCAGTCGGAGACTCTGTGGTTTCCGGAACACCTGACGCATTTTGTGTCTCGAAAGCAGAATTCTGCAATATGCCCGTGATGAACAAATGAAGGAAATGAAGCGAACCAATCGTTCCTCGTTTGTTTTCAAACATCGCCGTTTACATTAAATATATAAATATTTTAAAATAACTATATTTAAATAATAATTTGTGAGTTAACAGCTTAATTTTATTCGTTAAATAGTCCTAACAAATGTCACTCTTGATTTCCAAATTATCTGGATAAATCCACTCCTCATTTCGTGAGTCGAGAATTTATCGATAATTTGGAAATCACTCGTGGCATTACTTATGATAAACTTTAGTTGGTAAATTTTAGGCGGAACACGACGGTGATTGGCTGTAAATAAAAAATCATTGAAATGTAATTGGTCATTGACTCCCGTTTGGGGCATGAAATAAATAGTCATAAGTAATGCCACGAGTGATTTCCAAATTATCGATAAATTCACGACTCACGAAGTGAGTCGTGAATTTATCTAGAGAATTTGGAAATCAAGAGTGGCATTTGTTAGGACTATTTAACGAATAAAATTAAGCTATTTACTCACAAATCATTATTTAACTATAGTTATTTTAAAATATTTATATATTTAGTGTAAACGGCGATGTTTGAAAACAAATGAGAAACGATTGGCACGCTTCATCTGCTTCTTTTGTTTATCACTGCAACCAGATCATACTATTTATTGCCAAAGGAACGCAATATTGTAAGAATGCACTCTAGTGGAGAAAAAATGAAACACATCAAACTGTATATTAATTCATTTCTGATGTGCTATGACAATTATATTTTTCTGGAATGTTAATATATGGGGAAAAAATACATTTAAGAAAGTGCAGACAGTGGTTTCTTTTTTTGGTGGTATAATCGATTGCTACAAATGTTTTATATTAACTCCCGCATGCGCTATGTGTTGACATTCATGCACTATAAGACAATCTGGTATCCGTATTTCTTAGAGAGTCAGTCACTGCAAAATAATGCTATGACCTATTCAGAATGTTAAAAAGGAGATGCTTTCTTTATTATGATAAACTTTAGTTGGTAAATTCTAGGCGAAACACGACTGTGATTGGTTGTACATAAAAAAATCATTGAATTGTGATTGGTCATTGACTCCCATTTGGGGCATGAGTTAAATAGTCTAAGAAATTTATTATCAAATACTTGTAATATTTTCTCTTCCCTTAAATTATGAATCCATGTTTCTCATCCATGTAATAGAGAACTTCAATGATAGGGACTTCATCTAATCTCGTGTAATTAATTGCAGATGTTTTTGAATCTTTATCACCAAAATGTTTTTACTGCTGTGATGAATTCCTGGTGATTGAAGATTTGTCACCACTTGGTTATAAGATGGAAGACAGACAGAAAGGACTGGATTTAACTCAGAGCATGTCAGTGATGAAGGCGCTAGGTAGACTGCACGCAGCATCTATAAAACTGCACGAATCAGACCCAAATGAATACAAGAAATATCATGTCAACTTTTTCAGCGAACCCAGCGTTTTTTCGACTTGGGACACTTGTTTTGAAGGTAAGAACTAAAACCTAAAATAAAAGTACAAATTACATGGATGCGAAACATGGACTCGTGCTTTAAGTGAGGAAGTTCAGCGCTGTGGTCTGAAGGTAACGTGCTGCCTTGTCACGCAGCGGGCCCGGGTTCGATCCCCGGTCGGGTCAGTTTTTCTGGGTGAGATTTTTATCAGGGTTTTCCTCACCTGTAAGACAAATGTCAGGAAAACTTTCAGGCCCAAACGGTCCCCGAAATCATATGGCCATCGCAATCATCATCATTCATATGCATCTTAGATTAAGCTTAGGATTAGGGACTCTCCTGGCGCACCATTATCATCATCGTCACCCATCATATAATCGGGGCAATGTAACCCCGCCTTCCAGGCGCCCCAACTTCAAAAGTGGGTTATATGCTAGAAGAGAACACCTGAAATGTCGACAGACAACTTGGGGCATTTGCAAAAAAAGAAAAAAAACTTTAAGGGAGGAAAGGAGATTACGAATATTTGAGAATAAGGTTCTTAGGGAAATTTTTGGACAAAAGAGAGATGAACAGACAGGTGAATGGAGAAGACTTACATAACAGTGAACTACATGGTCTTTATAGGAAGCCAGATATAATAAGAACAGTTAAGTCTCGTAGACTGCGATGGGCAGGACATGTGGACGAATGGGGAATGAAAGACGTGCATGGAAGCTTCTTATAGGAAAACCAGAAGGAAAACGCCCAGTTGGTAGACCAAGAATGAGGTGGTTGAATAACATTATCCATGATTTGAGGGAAGCAGATTATACAGGGGATGATTGGTAAACATTATTTCAGATTAGGGGTGTATGCAGAGCTTATGTCCGCGTGGCCATGAACCTACGGGTTCGATAGAGCCAGTGAGTTAGTTAATTAGTCTGAAAATATGTATTAATTAAATAAAAAATGAAACTTAGTTTTATTTGATTTTCATATTTATTAAGATATAATTCAGTGACAGCTGTTTCGGTACACTCTACCTTCTTTAGACATGTTAACAAATTATGAATTGTGTTATTATATTAATTGTATTGTTGCTTAGATCAGTTGATATGTACTATCGTATCGTAAGCCTATGTTTTCCCTTTACAGAGATTTAGGCGCATATAACAGAAATTTAGAAAATTCAAACTATGCTAACCACCTATTCCAATTTAATCATTGTTTCGATCCAAATTTTGAAATTTTACATATTTGTGATAAGGGTAAGAAGTTAGATCTTTTCGAGGCTGTAGAAATTAATAAGTTTAAAAGTAGTAAAAAACTGTTAAATTCTCAACTTGATTTGAATGAATCCCCTTTGTTAAATTAAAAAATTTAAATAAATATTGTTGTATTGTTGCTTAGATCAGTTGGAGCACAATTCATAATTTGTTAACATGTCTGAAGAAGGTACAGTGTACCGAAACAGCTGTCACTGAATTATATAATAAATATGAAAATCAAATAAAACTACGTTTTATTTTTATTTAATTAATAAATATGGATTTTCATCAAGTAAACACCAACTCAATTGATTATTACTTTATTGTAACGGACTGTCAACAGCACGTACGGCTTACTGCCCGTGCGACCCATATTTGTAAATAATATTGTAAATATCTTACTTTTTGTCTAATAAAGTCCTACTACTACTAGTTACACTTGTTTTCGTATAGATGTCATTTTGAGTGGTACGTGGTCAGCGTTCCGCCTCGTACTGACATCTAGGAAACCAAGGTAGTACTAGGATGGGAGAGTTCGGTAAATTTTGCTTAGAGGCCTTTTCATTCAGGCTTAAAAATTTTTACGAGCCTGAAAATCATCAGACTCGGGACCCACGGCTTAAAGTCCCTCCCGGAGGACTTGCTCCTTGGATTTTTCCGTCCTAAAAATCCATCGACCCCGGCCGGGTTTGAACCCGCGACCCTTGGGACCAGAGGCAAGGAGCATAACCACTAGTCCACCGCGGCCGACTGATATGTACCATAATAACTTACTTACTTACTTACTCACTGGCACTATCGAACCCGTAGGTTCATGGCCGCACGGACATAAGCTCTCCATACATCCCTATCCTGAGCTAATGCTTTCCAATCATTCCCTGTATAATATACTTCCCTCAAATCATAGTTAATGTTGTTCTCCCACCTCATTCTTGGTCTACCAACTGGGCGTTTTCCTTCTGGCTTTCCTACAAGAAGTTTCCATGCACGTCTTTCATTCCCCATACGCGCAACATGTCCTGCCCATCGCAGTCTACGGGACTTAACTGTTCTTATTATATCTGGCTTCCTATAAAGACCATGTTTGGCATGGGTTCCCTGAAGTAGTCCCCGCCCGGAGAACCGAATGGGGGACAATTTGACCTCCGGAAAATTTTACCCCAGTAGAACCCATGTCCGCATATCTTGACGGTTGTATTTTTACGGTGAAAGATCGTCACTCTATCGACCAAGGTACTTATTTCGTCTGGCTTATCACCTTCGACCAGTCCGGCATGGGTAACCCTATCGGCAGCAATGCTACCGCCGGCATAGCTCTCAGGATCATTTAAGCACACAAGCCACTCCACCACGACAAGGTAAAGATACCATGGAGGGATGTACCATAATAACACAATTCATAATTTGTTAACATGTCTGAAGAAGGTACAGTGTACCGAAACAGCTGTCACTGAATTATATAATAAATATGAAAATCAAATAAAACTAAGTTTTATTTTCACTTAATTAATAAATATGGATTTTCATCAAGTAAACGCCAACTCAATTGATTATGAAAATATCTACTTGCACCGATATTTATGTTACAATAAATTTAATTTAATTTTTGTAGTGATGATGGGGATATTCATAGAAGAACTGGAGACGTGGCCTGCAGAAGAAGGATCTTATTATGTGGAGAAACTTCGGGACTTAAAACCGAACTTCCATCAAAAAGTGCATGAAACGGTTCAGAGGAATGACAGCGATTTCAACGTCCTCGCTCACGCAGACTGTTGGATCAACAACTTGCTGTTTAATGACGCAACAGTGAGATTTGTTGATTTTCAATTTGTTCAATTCACGTCTTTCGCTATAGATCTGCACACATTGTTCGCTACAACCTTCAAAATGGAGGTGCGACGGAACCACAGAGAATCTCTGATTCAGGTGAAATTTGTATATTAAATTATCCCCTCAGGGGTCCTCATCTAGGGGATATGTGGATGGCGACCACAAGGTGCCCAAGCTGAGCAAAACATTTCTTCCACTTACTTGTGTTTTGCACTCTTTTAACTTTACTATCTAACCTCTCTTGGTTAACTCTTGTTTTTTCGACCCCAATGCTATTAGGGCATCCGAGGGCTAAGGAGTTTTTCCTTTCTTCCATTTCTTCTTTCCTTTATTTTCTTTTCTTCTCCAGAAGAGCCTGACCAGAGGCTATAAGATGGCAGCCCCATCACTGGTCTTGCCTTCCTTTGGCCAGCAACCAATCGAAGGGACTATTATTATGCTTTCAAGTCTTATACGAGAATTTCCCTCAAACGCTGGAGGGAAAATTTTCTATAGGATCGTAACAGGCCTTGGCCTAATACTTGGAAGGAAGAAGAAGAAAATAATGATTATACAAGATCAATACATCATCATCATCTTCACGGTATAGGCCTTCTCGACCTAGAAGAGGACAGTGTTATGACCCCAGCTGGATTTCTTAGGCTTAAAGGACCTTCGGGGCTTGGAAAATCTGGTAGCGTGTTTATCTAGCCGAGCGGTAGTATGAGGATGTTGCATACGTGTTTGGATTTGAACAAATGGAGTCTTATTTAAAACTATTTTATTACTAAAGTATAATAATTACAATCCCTAAGTATTCTAGCCCTAAATAACTACTCTAAGCTTATATTAAAACTACAGTACTTTCTGGGGGTTGAGAAGAGGGAGTTGTGGAATTTATTTTTTTGACTTCATTAAACACAATGTGTACATTAATTTTAAGTTAGCTTTTTACCAGTCTTTAATTACTGTGTTGAGCGGTAGAGTCCTGTTTTTACACTTCGCTAGATGATATTTGGGACATGGATTGTTGCATAATTTACAGATGCAGTCCTCCTTGGGTTCATAGTGCATGTTGTTCAGGCATATATTCCCATGAAATCCATGGGCTGCGAAGCGTGTGTACAGGTGTCGAAGTTCGAAGTTCGGTTGCTTCCAGGTTTCTGTTTTCATTGCGTCTGTTTCCATAATTTCTGTCGGTATCTGAACGGCTTTGTTCTGTCTGTCCTCGATGACGATTCTCTAGGCTTGCGTTTCCGTCTGAAACAGTGTCTGATATCTTCGATGAAGAAGGATTCCTGGGCTATTGTATAGGCATAACTATTTCTTGTATATTTTGAAATTGACAGTGCTCTTTTGAGAAATCTTGATTTAACGTTCTCCAGTTTGTTGTGGAATTTATAAATCTACTGGACAATAAAATTTTGGAGCAGGTGAATAATTTTACATATCTCATATGAAGAAGAAAAGGATGTAAATGCAAAAATATGTAAATTTTTAAGAATTTTAGGGTTAATAAATTCTATCTTCAAGCCACAGTTAGTCCAAAATCATTCAAGACTGAAAGTGTATAAAACACTGGCTCTTCCAACTCTTTTGTATGGTAGTGAAGTATGGACGTTGAAACAGAAGGATATACAGAGACTTAGATTTGCTGAAATGAGATATCTTCGGAGGACTGCAGGATACACACTACTAGATCACAAAAAAAATGAAGACATCTTAGAAGAATTACACATGGAATCTTTAGAAAACAAAATTTCTGATTATAAGTCAAGATGGATAGAACATGTTCATCGAATGGAAGATCACAGAATACCCAAACAAATGTTAAGATATCAACCTGCAGGAAGAAGAAGACCAGGACGTCCACTCAAAAGACTTTTGGATGGTGTTTCTCTTGAGGCCGAAACAGGTCAACAAATGGCCTAAATTCGTGAATGTACTATGATGATGATGATGATGATTTATAAATCTACCCTAATCTACATTGTTTAGAATTCGATTATCCCTTGAAATATAGTATTAAAACAGTCTACATTGTTTAGAATTCTACTATCCCTTGAAAAGCATGTATTAAAATAGTTAAGGTAATTGATTCCCTTTCACAAAGTCCCGGACACATGTTAAGAAAAATGTTAGCTTACTCAGCCATCAACACCTCTGGTTGTCACACACCAACAGACCGAGACCCTCACTACCCCACGGTTATATACTCGACTTGACTAAACTTTTCCACTGACTAACTGTACTCACATACCACTGCCCTAACAGTAGTCCTTCACTCTAAAAGTAGAGATTTACAGTTAGCTAAGCAAAACTTTGCTCTGAACTACGAGGGTGGATCGGAAAGTAACGCATAATAATTCTTTTCTGCCTTGGTATTGCAGCTAGAATGTTGAAATTTCACAGAGATATAGTTTGAAGTTTTCACTACAGATGGTATTTTTTTCTCAGGTGCACCTCTTGCGAGAGAAGCTTGAACTATGCAACAAAGATGGCGCGCATGCTACAGTCGTCCACCTGTGAGGAACAGAGAAGTGTTGTTCGATTTTTGTGGGCCAAAGGGCATAAACCCAGTGAAATTCACAGGGACATGCGTGGCGTGTATGGGGATGATTGTATGGACCGTAGCAATGTATCCAGGTGGTGCACATTCTTCCAAGAGGGACGGGTGAACCTTAGTGATTCGCCACGTGATTCGCCTTAGTGATTCCTGGCCGGCAAACGCTTTGAGACAGATGTGGAAGTGAAATCAGCAGTGCGCAGATGGCTACACTCCAACCAAACGGACTTCTACGAACAGGGCATATTGAAACTGGTAACACGATGGGAAAAATGTGTTGAGAAAGTTGGTGACTATGTCGAAAAGTAGGTAAAAGATGTAAGTTCATTTGTGATTTTTTTCCTTTTTTTTTACTATTAAACTTTTTAAAAAAAATTATTGTGCGTTACTTTCCGATCCGCCCTGTGGACGACTGTAGCATGCGCGCCATCTTTGTTGCATAGTTCAAGTTTCTCTCGCAAGAGGTGCACCTGAGGAAAAAATACCATCTGTAGTGAAAACTTCAAACTATATCTCCGTGAAATGTCAACATTCTAGCTGCAATACCAAGGCAGAAAAAAATTATTGTCCGTTACTTTCCGATCCGCCCTCGTATATCATGTCTAAACTCTATTTCAAAAGACTTTGCTTGAATAATTAAAATAGCCTATAAAACCATTACATATCTATATAAGACTATGTATTCATAACAGACAGTATAAATATTCACTCATTATAAATTATATTTTGTCCGCAGGAATATCATGAAAGCCTCTGCAGTACAATGACCGCTCTAAAATGCGAAAGAAAACTGGCAACTCTGAAGGAAATTCATGAAGAAATAGCGAGGAAAGCCATGTATGGAATGTTTGGAATGGTCTGTGCAGCCTCCGTGATGACCGCAGCACCAAACTGCGGTTTTGATCTTGCTGAAGTGATGAAGGGAAAGAGCCCAGGACGCCAGATATACAGCGATTACTTCAAGCAGATAATAAAATGGAGTTTACCTCTATTAAATGAGATGGGGGTATTCAATAATATTTATTAGTAGGGTCTGCATGTTAATGACCTAAAAATTGTATAAAAATACCTATTAAATGATCTTAAAATGTAATAAAAAATCTAAAATATGTTGAAAAATATCCTAATAAAAATTAACAATTGTATATATATATATATATATATATATATATATATATATATATAAGAAAATGTATGTTTGTGTTGGAATTCTTGAGTAGCTCAGTTGGTTAGAGCGCTAAACGTACAGAGTTTAGAGACTCGGGTTGAAATCCCGACTCAAGCATTCATTTTTCTTTTCATATAATATTTTCCTTCATTGCCAAATGTCAAAAATATAGTTATAACATCTAAATATACAAGCGATACTGCTATAAAGTAAATATTCTCTTTAAAAATTGCTTAACTGTTATGTTGGCCACTAGATGGTGTTGGAACGAATTCCCACTACCTCTTGTGTGAATTGAGAATACTACATATATAACAAAAATGTATGTTTGTGTTGGAATTCTTGAGTAGCTGAGTTGGTTACAACGCTAAACGTACAGAGTTTAGAGACTCGGGTTCAAATCCCGACTCAAGCATTCATTTTTGTTTTCATATCATATATATATATATATATATATATATATATATATATATGTGACATGATAAGAATAATAAATGTCTGGACAGGATTCGAACCCGGAACTCTGAGTCTGTACCTCAGCGTGTTATCCATTACACCACCAGGCGAATCCAATTCAAACACTTATTTTTCTTATATATGTATTATATTCTCCATTATTACTAGATGTCGCGAGAACTATATATATATAAGTTATACGCATATCGGTTGTTTAATGTCTATAACATCGTCCGATTCCTAATAGCCAATTTTATCGGTCCATCCAATCTCCTGGTTGTAGATGTTTCTCCTTCATGTATAAATATATTCCCTGACTCCAGGAGGTTTTATGTCTTCCTCTGCCTCGTCTTCCCTCAGGTTTCCATTCCAAAACACATTTTAGTAGTGTCGATCCTCTTCCATTCGCTGGACATGTCCGTACCATCTTAATTGCTAAGTTTTAATATAATCTAAAATAGTGTCTTCAATCTTCATTTTCTCCCTTATAACTGAGTTCCTAATTTTTTTCTCTTAAAATTCTTGCTGCCCTTCGTATAAAATAAATTTCCGTTATCAAAATATACTTATTTGTTTTTGTTGTTAATGGCCAAAGTTCTGCTCCAAAAGTAATAATGCTTTTAACAATTGTATGATATATACATATGTCCATCCATTCATAGTAATTCTGCCCAAGGGCAGGTCTTTCACTACAATCATAGCATTTTAATGCTATGCTTTGCAGCTTTACTAGGGAATCGTAAGTGTGGTAGCTTCCCGTTGCTTTCCACACCGGTGAAGGATGATGATGATGGCCATATGATTTCGGGGACCGTTTGGGCCTTAACGTTTCCCTGACATTTGCCTTACAGGTGAGGAAAAACACCGATAAAAACCTCACCCAGAAATACTGTCCCGAGCGGGGATCGAACCTGGGCCCGCTGCGTGACAAGGCAGAACGCTACCTCGAGACCACAGCGGTGAACCAATTGTGTATATATATATATATATATATATATATATGTATGTTGGGCAACATCGAGCGTGGTCGACGCTTGGATGGGTGTACGGCTTCCGAAACGGACCACACTGAAAACTAAAGGTGATTAACCACATAAGAACTGAACTTTGTATGGGTGTACGGCTTCCGAAACGGACCGCACTGAAAACTGAAAATGTTTAACTACATAAGAACACCCTTGGATGGGTGTACGTGTAAATTCATTATTTCCTTACTGACCGGGAAAGTGGATGTTGAGAGAGATTTCATTTCAATTTGGGACTATTAGCCAATGCCTTCTCACCCGGACGACTGCTGCCTTCGTACCTCTTCGGATGCGAGCTTCAAAGGATCGACTACGTATAAAAATTTAGAAAAAAAAAAACTGCAAGTCCATAAATCAATAAATCAGGAAAAATATACAAGTCCTATATTCCATAAGAATGTAGGAACAATCACTTAACGGCTGCAATATCACTTCAGAGGTCATGGTAAAGTGCACTATAGCGCTCAAGTAGACCTCGATAAAAATTCTATGTCCAAAATTATAATGAAAAAATTTTTCTAAGTCCATTAATATTCACCGCAAATGCGAGACCACTTACAGCAGGCTCATCGCCCGCCAACATATAGCCGGTTAGTCACGGTGATCTGAGCAAGGCAGAGTACCTGTATGGGTGACCACCAGGGAATGCCAGGTGCTCGACTGTGATTGGTCAGACACCACACACTTTTAAACATTAATTATTTCATTATTAACATTTCCAAAATAACATTATACATTAGTACATTATAATACTAACTATTATTAATAATAAAAATCCCATTTTATCGGATTTTAATAAATTTTAAACATATATACCGACTTCGGTAAATCAACCAATCAGAACGGAGCACTACACAGCTACACGTGTCTTCATCCATGTGAGGGATGCGAGTGAGGAATTAGTGAACATCTACATTTATAAGTATTGCTTACCGGCATTACTTATTATTCAAAATTTTTGGGGTTAATGGCCACAGGCTTCGTCCCCAGTCAACTTCGGTTGACAGGCAGCAAAGTAGCCGCTTGAGGGAGCCGCACTCTGCGCTGTCCATCTTGTTTTAGACTAGACTAGACGGTGTACGTGTTCGGAAACGGACCACAGCGAAAACTCTGTGTGTTTAATTATATAAGACCTAAACCTGTGACTCGAACTTATCATTCCTTGATAATGACATGTGGGATCATGCCGAAACGTCGGAGTCAGTGGCCAGGGGCCGAACTTGAATCCAAGACGCGGAAAACCCAAGAAAACTTTCTTATTCATACTTATATCCGCGAAAATTTGCAATATAACATATATATATATATATATACATTGGAATGGTGTCCACCTGGAAGAAGGAGCAGAGGAAAACCTCGAAACTCGTGGATGCAGGAAATAAGGAATGAGAGCAAGAGACTGGAGGACATGAATTGGATATAGAGAGACGAGTGGAGAAGAAAAATAAAACTTTAGGCACAAAAAGATGTGTGAACATTAAAATTCTGTATATAAATAAATCTACATATACATAGGCCTACATATCAGTTGTTTAATGTCTTTGACATCGTCTGATTCCACATATCTTTCGGTCTTATTATGTTAAGATTGTGAATTTGTGTTTTAATAATTCTTGCTAGAGAATCAGTATTTCGTATAAATTATTTTGGTAATCTTTTTACATCTATAATTATTATTTTATTATTATTATTGGTCTGTACTTTCAGAAGAATAAGATTTTTTACTTTTTATTTATTTTTTGAGAGAAGCTTAATTCCTACTTTATTTTTAATTTTAGGATGGGGGTATCAACCTGAACGATTACAAGCGGGAATTTATCTTTCATTTTATACTTTACTAATAGCCAATTTTTCGGTCCATCCAACTTCCTGGTTGTAGATGTTTCTCCTTCATGTAAAAATATATTCCCTGACTCCAGGAGGTTTTACGTCTTCCTCTGCCTCTTTTTCCCTCATATTTCCATTTCAAAACACATTTTAGCAGTGTCGATCCTCTTCCATTCGCTGGACATGCCCGTACCATCTTAATTGCTGAGTTTTAATATAATCACTAAAATAGTGTCTTCAATCTTCATTTTCTCCCTTATAACTGAGTTCCTTATTTTTTTTTCTTCTTGAAATTCTTGCTGCCCTTCGTAAAAATCCATTTCCGTTACCAAACGATATTTATTTGTTTTTGTTGTTAATGACCAAAGTTCTGCTCCATAAGTAATGATGCTTTTAACAATTGTATGATATATATTCATTTTATTTTATTACTTATATTTTTATCCTACAATATTCAATTGAGGCAAGCAATTGCAAATTTTTCTTTATTATTTCTATTTTTATGTCCTCCTCATGGCTTCCATTTTTATTTATTTTAATTCCTAAATATGTGATCTCACTACAAGATTTTATTGTTTCTCCAAAATTACATTTTGTTCTGGTTCACCATACATATTTTGTTTTCTTCATGTTCAAAATGAATCCCTATTTAGCATATTGCTCTATTAATTTTCTAGTTATATATTAATAAAATTAATAAAATACAATGCTAAAAAACATGAATAATCTTCACTTAATATAATGGCACGTAAACCCGTTACACCCTGTATATACAATACGTACATAGAATACAAGAGACAACACCAAAAATGTCAAAATGACAAATGGGACATTAAAAAATTGTATAATATTGTACGTTATATAGAAAAAACATGTGCGATTCAATAAAATCAGAGGAATGATAGCCTACATTTTAGGATTTTTTAATAACACTGGTCAACATGATTTTTGTCTCACGAGAACCAATAGATGTACTTATTTCAGTTTTTTATCGTGTTTTCAAATATGTATTCGGAATTTCTCCATCACCCACAGTTTTTTTATTTCAATTTCAATTAGTGGATTTAAATAATTATTTTTTAATAAACGTTTTTTCGTCCATTTGTCCATTGTGAAATAAAACGGGGAATACATTCATCAGGAGATTTCAGCTATGGAAAAGAGAAATCAAGGCAATTGGAATCCTAATATGCTGACCGATTATTGTTGGACCATCAAGAGGGATGCTCCACAGGCGAAATATAGCAGAAACTCGTAATTTCTTACTTTCTAGGTGAGTCCGAATGTTCGAATATTGTGTAGTTACGAATGTATAAAATATTAAAGTGTCTGAAATTATAAATTCCTGTCTCTCGGAAACCTTGCGTGATGGAGAAAACCCGATATTTGAATTCAGGAGAAAAAATACTATCAGAATCACATATTTTTCTTTCTGAAACAAAAAAAAAGTTTCTTTCTTGTTGCTCAGTGTAATCCTCCATTACAAACACATACCTGAATATTCCAAATACTGCGATGTCACAAGGTAGGTAAGCAGGAATATTTCATGTGCAGAAATTAAAATTTGGAGTTGCAGCCTACCTGCAAAGGAGAAAAAAAAACACAATTAGCTCATATGTCTATTGTTATACTCTGTCTAACATAAAACCAAGCTTGGTATGAAATAGTTTTAATTTTCATTCTCGGAACTTAGGCGAGTAATTGGTGCAGAGCTACGGGACTTAACGCTTGTTTGAGTTTAGCCAGTATGGGACCAGTGGACCGCACACACTATTGAGTAACACTAATAAATTGGGACTGGAAGTAAATAATAAAAAAACTACATATATGGTCACACATAGAAAAACATTATATAATGTAAAAGGACTGCTAATGACAATGAGAGGCATTTTGAGGAAGTGGCTGAATTCAAATACCTAGGAACAATAATCACAAACGGGAATGAGATGCACAAAGATACTAACATAGGCTCAATTCTGGAAATGCGTGCTATTATGCATTGCAGAGACTTTTGACGTCCCAACTCCTTTCACAAAACGTTAAACTGAAAATATATAAAACTATTATTCTACCAGTTATATTATATGGATGTGAAACATGGACTCTTACTTTAAGGGAGGAAAGGGGATTAGAAGTATTTGAGAATAAAGTTCTTAGGAACATTTCTGGACCAAAGAGAGATGAACAGACAGCTGAATGGAGAAGACTACATAACAATGAACTACATGGTCTTTATAGGAAGCCAGATATAATAAGAACCGTTAAGTATCGTCGATTGCGATGGGCAGGACATGTGGCACGAATGAGGAATGAAAGACTTGCATGGAAGCTTCTTGTAGGAAAACCAGAGGGAAAACGCCCAGTAGGTAGACCAAGAATGATGTGGGAGAATAACATTAACTATGATTTGAGGGAAGTAGATTATACAGGGAATGATTGGAAAACATTAGCTCAGGATATGGATGTAATCGGAGAGCTTATGTCCGCGCGGCCATGAACCTACGGGTTCGATAGTGCCAGTGAGTTAGTTAGTTAGTTAGAAGGGACCAGTCGACACCTAGAATGGTGAAGAATGTATGTAGCTACAATGAATAGCGGTCCAGGTTGAGAAAATCAGCTCAACATGGTGACCACATATCACCCCTACACTACTTGGATGATCGTCCACCACTGTGATTAAGACATGTGTATGTGAGACCAGCAGCACGCTAGTAAGAGAATGGCCTTCCAGTCTTGTGCAGCCATGGATTTTTGTCTTTCAGCGAACCTGACGGTACAAGATTTTAAACTTTGGATCACAACAGAAGGGTATTGGGGACTTCCCGAGATTGATAGTCAATTCAATACTAGTTGGCTGTTATGCAGTCTTCTCCGTTCACCTGTCCATTGATATATTTTTGGGCAAAAATTTGCTAAGAATTTTATTCTCAAATATTCGTAAATTTTCCTTCTCCCTTAAAGTAAGAGCAAAGATTGCCAAAAATTGTTATGGAATGGAACCCAATGGAAAGGAGGAAGAGAGGAAGACCGAAGAAAACTTGGATAGAAGGTGCTATGAATATCAGAGGAATGGAGGAAGATCAATGGATGGACAGAGAGGAATGGCGTTTGGTTTCCGGAAGATGGCGGCAGCTGCCATGATACCGGATGATGATGATGATGATATATATATCCACTGAATTAAAAATCAAAGAATATAGAGATAAATGGTAGAAAGAATGAATGTAACAAGATTACCAAAACCAGCAAGGAATGTAGGAAGGCCAGCGGGAAGATAAACAGAACAGCTGTGAGGCTGAACAGGCAGTTTGCCTAGTGCGTGAAGTGAAGAACAAAATGAAGACTAGTTTATAACTGAGTATTTATAGGCTTGATAAAAATATGCAAATGCATCGAAATTTAACGATGATAATTATGTTTTAAGTATTGCGTTAGTTTGCGCAATAATTATTATTATTATAATGTGAATAGCAATTCATTATTTCAGGCAGAAAAATATGTCTATGATACAGTGACTCTATGTAAACAATGTTACGTAAGATGATTTTGATGTTCAGATAAAGCCACTTATCTGCTGTCATTTTCAATTACATTTAACCGCTGTATTTAAAGGCCAAATCTGTTGCGTTCCACAATCATTTCACGCAAGTAAGAAGAATGTCTGTTAACGGTAAGCAATACATTATTTATCAAATACATTTTTTTTAATTCGACAGGAGATAAACTTTTTTACACGCTTTATATTAGCTTGACCTGTATCTATCTCTCTATCTATCTATCTACCTATCTATGTAACGGAATCTTTCAACGCGATTTTCACCCACTTAAAATCATCGGATCGACTTGAAACTTTGTATACTTGTAGAGGACCCGTGACAATACAATAATTTCATATTTATTTTCTAAAATCCTGGCCATAATCATCAGAAAATAAAAAAAGTGTTTTTGTATCAATGTAACGGAATCTTTCAACGCGATTTTCACCCACTTAGAAACATTGGATCGACTTGAAACTTTGTATACTTGTAGAGGACCCGTGACAATACAATAATTTCATATTTATTTTCTAAAATCCTGGCCATAATCATCAGAAAATAAAAGAAGTGTTTTGTATCAATGTAACGGAATCTTTCAACGCGATTTTCACCCACTTAGAAACATTGGATCGACTTGAAGCTTTGTATACTTGTAGAGGACCCGTGACAATACAATAATTTCATATTTATTTTCTAAAATCCTGGCCATAATCATCAGAAAATAAAAAAAAGTGTTTTTGTATCAATGTAACGGAATTTTTCAACGCGATTTTCACCCACTTAGAAACATTGGATCGACTTGAAACTTTGTATACTTATAGAGGACCCGTGACAATATAATAATTTCATATTTATTTTCTAAAATCCTGGCCATAATCATCAGAAAATCAAAAAAAAGTGTTTTTGTATCAATGTAACGGAATCTTTCAACGCGATTTTCCCTTAGGTTTTCCTACAAGAAGCTTCCATGCACGTATTTCATTCCCATTCGTGCCACATGTCCTGCCCATCGCAGTCTACGAGAGTTAACTATTCTTATTATACACACATATATGCTACATAATATATGTTTTTGTTTTCTTTATTTCGAGTGATAGATAGGGAACTACATTTTCATACACACTTAAAGATAAACCCATTATCTGATGCAGTCATACATCTGGTTTGTTTACATTACAACTGGAACTTAACTTGGAAGAGATTTAGCCGGAATCGAAACGGGTGGAAATTCCCTAATTTTGAGTGCGAATAGTATGATGATAGTTAAATATTTAATTAAGTAATAATGTATGTATTTATTCAGGTAATTCAAAAGTCATTCTCCCGTGGCTGGACGAGGAAAATGTAAAATCGTGGTTCAGAACTCCAATCAAGGAAATCCGCTATTTAAAAACGCAAGCAGCTGGTAAAGGAGACAACTATTTAAGCAATCTTCACCGCCTGTTGGTAAGAACACCGGGTGGAGACGAACATATCGTAGTTAAATGTAGAGTTGACGAAGGGCCAATTGCCCAATTTCTGCTAGAAAGCGGCATATATTCAAAAGAGCATCGAATGTACCAGTCGACACTTGCGAGAATGGAAAAGATGCTGTCAGAAGCATTACAAGGTAAGACAGCTTATTAAAATATCTTAGAATAACATTTTCCACAAAGATCATGTAACGCACTGTTAAGCAGTCTTCTCTAATAATAATAATAATAATAATAATAGCTTTATTTTACCTGGCAGAGTTAAGGCCTTAAGGCCTTGTCTACCACTCAACCAGGTTTAAAAAAAATACAAAAGAAAAGTCTTAAATCTAAATTACAATATATATATATATATATATATATAATATATATATATATATATAAACGATTACAAGTTATGAATACAATACAATTAATATTTATAATGTATTTTGATTTACTCTAAATTTAACGAATTAAATATATAATATGTACAAAATATATAAAAAACGAGGAAAAGATTAATGACATAGTATAAAATTAAATAAATAGAGAAAAATTAATTATTAGACAACAGGTAACTGTATAAGCGTGACTTAAAGGTGCCAAGTGTGCGGCAACCCCTGATATCTTGAGGAAGGAGATTCCAGGAGCGGGCGGAGGCTACTGTGAAGGAAGTAGAATAGGAGGAAGTGCTATGAAGAGGAATTGTTAGCAGACTGCTATCTTGTGACCTAGTGTCAATATTGTGGTAGGAGGATAACTTCTCAAATCTGGACGCCAGGTAAGTAGGAATGTAGGAATTCAGAAGCTTGAAAAGTAGCGAAAGAGAGTGCAATTTACGTCTGTCCAGTAAGACGGAGCCAAGAGAGGTTATTAAAGTGTTCGGAAATATGGTCATAACGGCGGATATTGAAAATCAATCGAATGCAAGCATTATGAACACGCTGCAGTCTCTGCGACAAGGCATAGTTTAGATCATTATATATAATGTCACAATAATCGAAGTGTGGTAACACAAGATTCTGCACTAGGATTTGTTTTAACGAAACTGGGAGAAAATTCTTTTAAACGTCTAAGATAATGTAAGATGGAGAAAGTCTTTTTACATATGTGTTTCACTTGTGTTTGCCAGGTTAAATTTGCGTCTAGATGTAGTCCAAGATCTATTACTGAAGAAGAATAAGGGATAATTATATTATTTATAGTAATGTTTGGAAGTGTAGATATGTCAAAGGTTGTAAGCAGTCTTTGTTGTCCCATTAGAATTACTTGTGACTTGTTAGGATTTAGATTTAGACCGATACTCTATTCGCCTGTCTTTTCATCTCTCTTTGGTCCATAATTTTCCTCATCATCAACAAAAAGAATTAAGCCCAATGGCGTGTTCCGATCTCATTATAGGTCGAATTGGTCCTTCCATCTCTTCAATAGTCTTCCCAACATTCTTCTCCCTTTTGGTTTATAATTATACATTCTTCTTGGTATGTGCTGTTCATTCATTCGTAATACGTGCTGAAGATAAGCATTTTGATAATATTTTATTCTTTCACAGAGATTAAATATATTAAGTTCTGTTCTTATATCTTCGTTTTTCTTTTTATCGGTCCTTTGGTATCCTGCTATTGCTCTCAACATCTTCATTTCAGCAGCCTCTATTTGTTTACTATCTGCCTTTGTTAATGTCCAGGTTTCACATCTATAGATAAGAGATGGAATTGTAAAACTTCAAAATAGTTTCTTTTCTAGTCTTATTCAATAAAGTGCGTTTAATTGTGCCACATAGATAATTGAATTTTCCTAAGAACTTTATTCTCGAATACACGTTATATTTTCTCCTCCCTTAAAGTAAGTGTCCATGTTTCACATCCATATAATATAACTGAGAGAATAACAGTTTTATATATTTGTTCACCCCTACACTAATAATGAGCTAATTATCATTCTGTTTTTAGGGAAGTAAGTTGAATTTACCAGAGAGACCTTGGTATCCATTGAAAATGACATGTTGTTGCTCAACTTACTTCCCTAGGGAAGAAAAGTAATTGACTTAATTAATAATGTAAAAATGTTACCTACTTAAAAATTTGTTGAGTAATACAATACAATTTTATTGTATCACACTTATTTCTTACTTTGATAATTCAAATGTATAGTGATTGAACACTTGTTATAATCATCAACACTAGCCACAAATTAATCATATCTGTAATTAACATCATCATCATCATCATCATCCACGGATTCAGCCTGTTGGCTCGTTCCGGTTTCATGAAAGCTAGAATTGTTAAAATTGTTCAGACCATCTTCTGTGTGGGCGTCCAACATTTCTCCTTCCGTGCGGTTTATAATTTAGCAATAATTTTGGAAATCTTTCTTCTGGAATTCTATCAATATGTTCTTTCCAGTCGTTCCTATATTTAATTATTCGGTCTGTAAGTTTGAAAATATTTAGTTCCTTCCTTATATCTTCATTTCTTTTCTTATCCAGCAGAGTATATCCTGCTATATTTCTTAAAAATCGCATCTCAGCTGCTTCCAATCTTTGTTCTTGTCTTTTAGAGATCGTCCAACATTCTGATCCATACATCAATACAGGAACAGCCATTACTTTATAAAATTTAATTTTTGTTTCTTTTCTTGTGTTTTTAAGGGTTCTTTTAATAGTGCCACACATTAGATTAAATGTATTTATTTTGTCATTAATATCTTCAATTTTAACATATGATAAATTGAAACCTAGATATTTAAAACTGTTCACTTGCTCTAAAATTTTATTAACAATTACTATTTTTGCTCTTAAGGTATCATGTCCTTTAAATGCTAAAATTTTAGTTTTATTCTTAGAAAGTTTTAAATTGTAATTGGCACTTACTTTTTCCAAATTAAAAATATCTCTTTGTAGATCATCTTCTGAACTGGAAATCACTACTTGATCATCAGCAAATAATATTCTATCCAACAGTTTATTATGTATTTTAAATTGTTTATTTAAATTAATATGTAATTAAGATGCAGTCTAAAACTGTTATTTAAAATGTCTGCCACTTTTTCAAACAACAATCAACAATTGCAGCTGTTTTATCAACATTCCCTTGGTGTACAGCAGTCCCCATTTTCACAAATTTAACACTGGCGACGTAATAATGACAAGAAACAAATTACTGCATACAGATATGAAATTTTCACAGTTTTTCTTTCATTATAGCAAATAATCACGCATCCAATTTAGTTTGTAAAGCTATAACAACTACTTAAAACCCCGCCTATAATTTTGGAACACAGTGTATTTCACTTTAACGTTTTTGAGAAGAGTCCCTGTAATGCATAATAGCACGTATTTCAAGAATTAACCATCATCGTCCTTTCAAGTATTAGGCCCAGTGGCCCGTTACAGTCTCCCGCCATCTCCGAAAAGGTCGACCCACAGATCTTCTGCCTCGAGGAATGTAGTGAAGAATTTGTTTTGGTATTCTGTGACGATCCATGCGCTGAATATGGGCTAGCCAATTGTTTCTATATTCTTAGAGGTATTCAGATATAGGTACGATGTTTAACTCTCTGGCTATTGTTGAATTTCTTTGGTGGTCTAGAAGGCTATAACCTGCAGTTCGTCGCAGAAATTTCATCTCCGTGGCTGTAATATGACGGTCATCCTGAGTTCTGATTGTCCAAGCTTCACTGCCATAACAGATTATGGGTCTAGCGAGAACTTTATAGATTTTCATTCTTGTGTGTCTCTGCACTTTTGATGGTTTAAAAACTTGGTTGATAATTCTTAAAGCTTTATTATAGTTTTGTATTTTAAAGGATATATCACATTCCTCATTATAAGTTAGATTATATCCTAAGTATTTAAATGAATTTACTTGCTCTAATATTGAATTCTGAATACAAATTTTACTTCTTACTGGGAATTTCAAGAATTAATGCTATGTGTAATTTCTATGTGCACTTAATTTTGTTAATAGAATAATGTGATTCATTGCAGATGACTTCGAACCTCTGTCTCCAAAATTTTATTACTGCTGTGATGAGTTCCTGGTGATTGAAGATTTGTCACCACGTGGTTATAAGATGGAGGACAGACAGAAAGGACTGGATTTAACTCAGAGCATGTCAGTGATGAAGGTGCTAGGTAGACTGCACGCAGCATCTATAAAACTGCATGAATTAGATCCAAATGAATACAAGGAATATCATGTCAACTTCTTCAGCGAACCCAGCACTTTTTCAATTTGGGAAACTTGTTTTAAAGGTACGATGTAAAATCTTAAATCAAAGTACAAAATAATTACATCAATTAGGAAGGTGTTCGAAAAGCGATTCTTCTATATTCAGAAATGAGAAGTAAAAAGTCCCTCATGCAGGAATTTATAGTCCGAATGTGCTGAGTTTACGAAACACAGGGCATAAGTCAATTAACCGAATATATTATTTTCTGTAGCTCACAATATCTGTAGAAAAAACAACTATCGAAATTGTTCAAAGTGACCTCCATTAGTGTTTGATATTATAATCTGAAGGTCTCGTATTCAAACACCAGTTTCAACCAATCAGATTGTTTCCCATGCAACCATGTGCAATGGTTAACTGACTTATTCCGCACCCTGTAATATCTTCATTTCCAATTAAATTATGTGTGTACAGTTATATTGCAACAAAGCAAAAATGTCTGCTTTTACAGCATTTTTTTAAATTTAGGAATTCTGGTAAGGTTCCACTTGTAATGGTCATGTTTGGCTCAGCTGATTTTTGGAAGATACCTTCCTTCTTTAATTTTAATTGAATATGCTGAGTTTCGTTGCAAAAAAATAAAACATTGCGACAGCTAGAGAGATTTTTTAAAATATTATTTCTGGTAAACACCTAGGCCTGATGGTCCGATATTTCGTTAATGAAATCGACATACATTATTTTTAATTGATCACTTTACGCCGAGTTTTGTTCCGAAAAATATTTCGGTCTTTATATCGCTAACCCACACACACACATTAACTAATACCCGGAATGTGCTGCTACGCCTAATTAAATGAAATATTAAGGTTAATTAAATTATATGGCATTCACTGAGACGAACCAAAATGGCGGTTGCTAGATTCAATTTTTAATTTCTGGTTTCAGGTAAACGCTCATTTCTATAGTCGGATTCCGCTGATTTTTGGATAATAATCTACCTGGTTTATTTTAATAGGATATACTGAGTTTGGTTGTGAAATATTGATAATTGCGAGCGCTAGAGCAATTTTTAAATTTTAGTTTCAGGTGAACTTCTACACCTAATGGTTTTAGAACGTAATATATATCGGCTAAACACTCGCTATACCCATATCTACATGAAGATCGATTAATCATTTTAGAGGTCCATAAAGGTCAAACATACAAACATTCGTTTATATATTTTATAGGATATATATATATATATATATATATATATATATATATATATATATAGGGTGTTGCAAAAATAAACACTGGCAACGGAGGTGAGGTGGTATATTGAGATATGCAGATCATTTTAAAAAGGTACCCATGTCCGGAAATGATGCGTTTTCACATTATAACTAAATTAATTATGTTTCAAGATCAGTGTCATTTCGAAGGATTTGAAGACAGGGTGTTGCAGAAAAACAGCTACAACGGAGGTGAAATGGTATATTTAGATATACTGATCATGTTTTAATAAGATACCCATGTTCGGAAATGATGCGTTTACACACTATGAGTAGCTAAATTCTCAACAGTTCCGTTAGTTTAATTTCAAGACTCAATACTTGATAATACTGTCACAGTCACATCAAGTCCTCAAAATATCCACCTCCCATCTCATTGCAGAGCGTACATCGGCGGTGTAGTGATTGGCGCACACGTTCAAATACACCTGGCCTCGTTTGAATTATTTCTATAGCAGCGTGGATTCGGGCCATACGATCCATACGTGACTCTACTGGAGTCTGATAAACAGACTGTGTCATGTCGCCGCACAAAAAGTAGTCGAGATGGTTAAGATCAGGTGATCTCGGAGGCCATGGGACTGGTCCCCCTCGACCTGAATACGTGGTATCCAAATGTCTCCTCGCATTGGTATCGAAGTGAGCTGGAGCTCCGTCATGTTGCAGCCACATTCCGTTGCGAAGCCACGTATCACAGGTTCCGTACCTGTGAGGTGTTGTCAAGTAATGAGTCTTCAAATCCTTGGAACTAACACTGATCTTGAGACATAATTAACTAGTCATAGTGTGAAAACGCATCATTTCCGGACATGTGTACCTTATTAAAAATGTTCAGCATATCTCAAAATACCACCTCACCTCCATTGTCGGTTTTTTGCAACACCCTGTATATATATGTGGGTGTGTGTGTGTGTTTACTAGGTAGGATCATTGAAGTTATATATATATATATATATATATATATATATATATATATATGTGTGTGTGTGTGTGTGTGCGTGTGTGTGTGTGTGTGTTTTTAAGAGAGAAAATAGTGTCCTACTATATGAAGGCTAAAAAAAAGTTATCTAATTTTGTTTAAATTGTTACGTCAGTTGCCTCAAAATTCATATATATATATATATATATATGAAAAGAAAAATGAATGCTTGAGTCGGGATTTGAATCCGAGTCTCTAAACTCTGTACGTTTAACGCTCTAACCAACTGAGCTAATCAAGTATTCCAACACAAACATACATTTTTCTTATATGTGTAGTATTCTCAAAAAAAAAAATATATATATATATATATATATTTGGGGTCAGGATTTTTAAACTGACCCAAACCCTCTGGCGGCACTATGGACCTGGGGTCGACTCAGCCTCTAACTGAAATGAGTACCAGACGCTTGCTCTGGGGTAAAGACGGCCGTCACGCAGGGCTGACAACCCGGCTGACATAAAGTGCCGATTGTCTAGAAAAAGTGGGAACCTTAACCTCCTACTACCCCAAGGGCCTCCTGAGGCCTGTTGTGGGATCACTTTACTTATATATATATATATATATATATATACTCTACAAGATGGAAGGTCGAGGGTTCGAGATCAAGTCATATAGAATTATATTGTATATAGGATGGATGGAGACTTTCATAGAAGAGCTGGAGACATGGCCTGCATACGAATGGTCTTACTACGTGGAAAAGTTGCGGCGCTTACATCCAAACTTCCATAAAAAAGTGGATGAAACAACTCGAAGGAATGATAGCGATTTCAACGTACTCGCTCACGGAGACTGTTGGATCAACAATATGATGCTTAATGGCGCATCAGTCAGATTAGTTGATTTCCAATCAGCTAATTTTACGTCTTTTGCTATCGACCTGCACAAATTTTTGACTACAAGCGTTCAAATGGAAGTGCGATGGAAACATACAGACACTCTTATTCAGGTGAGATAGATACTCTTATATAACTAACTAACAAATTACTAAAAGAATTGCAGTTATAGTGATATTTATCGAGAAAAACGGAAATAAATACATTTTCATAAGTAATGCCACGAGTGATTTCCAAATTATCGATAAATTCACGACTCACAAAGTGAGGAGTGAATTTATCTAGAGAATTTGGAAATCAAGAGTGGCATTTGTTAGGACTATTTAATGAATAAAATTAAGCTGTTTACTCACAAATCATTATTTAACTATAGTTATTTTAAAATATTTATATATTTAATGTAAACGGCGTTGTTTGAAAACAAATGACAAACGATAGGTACGCTTCATCTGCTTCTTTTGTTTATCATACAACCAGATCATACTATTTATTGCCAAAGGAACGCAATATTGTAAGAATGCTCTCTAGTGGAGAAAAAATGAAACACATCAAACTGTATATTAATTCATTTCGGATGTCGTATGATGTAAATAAGACAATTATATTTTTCTGGATTATTACCTTAGAAAAAATACATTTAAGAAAGTGCAAACAGTGGCTTCTTTTTTTGGTGGTATAATAAATTGCTACAAATGTTTTTATATTAACTCCTGCAAGCGCTATGTGTTGACATCTATGCACTATATATACAATCTGGTAGCCGTATTTCTTATAGGCTCAGTCACTGCAAAATAATGGTCAGACCTGTTCAGAATATTAAAAAGGAGGAGCTTTCTTTAATATGGTAAATATAAAACTGATAAATATTTCGTGAAACACGAATCTGATTGGTTGTAAAACAGAAATCATTGAAACGTAATTGGTCATTGACTCCAATTTGGAGCATGAGTTAAATAGTCAATGATATTGCCGTACGTGCATGTTCCTGTTCCACGAATAAAGAAAAAAATATATGAATACATAAAAAGTACATACATGACTACAGTATTCGCATCCCATTCAGTATGTCTGTACAGTGAATATAAACAAACATAACAATTAGATGAATTTATTTCAGTTCTTTTATTATGAAAAGTTAGAAACCAATTGTTGCACTTGTTTATCTCCTTTCTATACAATTCTTCAATCAAGTTGATTTCAATTGTTTATATTATTAAAAGTTATAAAATAATTGTTGCATTTGTTTATCTCATGCACATCATGAATCAAGTTGATTTCAATTTTTTTATTATTAGAAAAGTTAGAAAATAATTAGTCCACCGCTGTGGTCTCGAGGTAACGTGCTGCCTTGTACTGCAGCGGGCCCGGGTTCGATCCCCGATCGGGGCAGTTTTTCTGGGTGAGGTTTTTCATCATCATCACTCCAGGGATTAGGCAATTGCCCGTTCCGACTTCATAATGCATCAGCCCAACGTCTTCTAGGTCTTCCAACATCACGCCTTCCTCTTGCTTGATAATTTCTTGCTAACAATGGATATCTCTCCTTACTCATTCCATCCATGTGATCAATCCATTTCTGTCTGTAATTCGTGACTTTATCCAATAAATGCTGTACTTTCAATTCTTCTCTTATATCCTCATTTCTTATTCTATCAAGTCTTGTACATCCTTTTACTTGTCTTAGGAACCTCATCTCCGCCGTCTGTATTCTATCCTTCTGTTTTTTCACTGGAGCCAAAGTTTCACATCCATACAATATTGTGGGAACCGCCATAACATTATACATTTTTATCTTGGTTTCTTTTCTAATTTTATTTTTGAATGTTCTCTGTATTGTTCCACACACCGTCTGAAATTGATTTATTTTGGAGTCAATATCTCTTTCCACATTGTAGCCAACATCACAGCCCAAATATTTGAAACTAGACACCTGTTCTATACTTTGATTTTCTAAAATAATTTTGGATCTCACTGGATCTCTTCCTCTAAAAGCCATGGTCTTCGTTTTCCTTACACAAATCTTTAGATCGTATAATTTACAGGTGAGGTTTTTATCGGGGTTTTTCCTCATCTGTAAGACAAATGTCAGGAAAACTTTAAGGCCCAAACGGTCCCCGAAATCGTATGGCCATCATCATCATCCTTCACCGGTGGAAAGCAACGGGAAGCTACCACACTTATAATTCCCTAGTAAAGCTGCAAGCATAGCATGAAAATGCTATGATTGCAGTGACTATTTAACTCATGCCCCAAATGGGAGTCAATGACCAATCACATTTCAATGATTTCTATTTTACAACCAATCAGAGTCGTGTTTCACCAAATATTTATCAGTGTTATAATTACCATATTAAAGAAAGCTCCTCCTTACAATATTGCGTTCCTTTGGCAATAAATAGTATGATCTGGTTGCAGTGATAAACAAAAGAAGCAGTAGAAGCGTACCTATAGTTTCTCATTTGTTTTCAAACATCGCCGTTTACATTAAATATATAAATATTTTAAAATAACTATAGTTAAATAATGATTTGTGAGTAAACAGCTTAATTTTATTCGTTAAATAGTCCTAACAAATGCCACTCTTGATTTCCAAATTCTCTAGATAAATTGGAAATCACTCGTGGCATTACTTATGAAAAACCTGCCCTCGGGCAGAATTACTATGGATGGAGAAAATAATTGTTGCATTTGTTTATCTACTCTGTACAGACATTTTGAATCAAATTGATACACTTACTTACTTATTGGCAAAGAGTTAATTAAACCCAGGAAATTGGATAAACGTGGGTAAATTTTTCGATAAAACGCGGAAAATAATATTTATTCGTGAATACATAATTTAATAAATATGTAAGAAAAGTGTAATATAATTAATACTTAATAACTATAAGTAAACTAATTAATGTATAATATAATTATATTGTTATCTATTGTTTTTTCTGTCTATTTTATATGATTTTATTGATACAGACTGTCAACAACAAATATACGGCTTGCTGCCTGTATTTGTAAATTATTGTATGCATCTTACTAAATATATGGTCACACGTAGAAATACATTATATAATGGAAATGGACAGCTAATGACAAATGAGGGAAATTTTGAGGAAGTGACTGAATTCAAATACCTAGGAACAATAATCACAAATAGGAATGAGATGCAAAAAGAAATTAAACATAGGCTCAATTCCGGAAATGCGTGCTATTATGCATTGCATAGACTTTTGATGTCCCAACTCCTTTCAAAAAACGTTAAGCTGAAAATATATAAAACTATTATTCTACCAGTTATATTATATGGGTGCGAAACATGGACTCTTACTTTAAGGGAGGAAAGGAGATTACGAGTATTTGAGAATAAAGTTCTTAGGAAAATTTTTGGACCAAAGAGAGATGAACAGACAGGTGAATGGAGAAGACTACATAACAATGAACTGCATGGTCTTTATAGGAAGCCAGATATAATAAGAACAGTTAAGTCCCGTAGACTGCGATGGGCAGGACATGTTGCGCGTATGGGGAATGAAAGACGTGCATGGAAACTTCTTGTAGGAAAGCCAGAAGGAAAACGCCCAGTTGGTAGACCAAGAATAAGGTGGGAGAACAACATTAACTATGATTTGAGGGAACTAGATTATACAGGGAATGATTGGAAAGCATTAGCTCTGGATAGGGATGTATGGAGAGCTTATGTCCGTGCGGCCATGAACCTACGGGTTCGATAGTGCCAGTGAGTAAGTAAGTAAGTAAGTATCTTACTTTTAGTCTAATAAATTCCTACTCTACTATTATGTAAAAATACCCTACATGGCTACAGTAGTTATACCCTATTAACGATGTTTGTAGATATAATCTCTTTGGACAATTCATTCCTGTCTCTATACAGAGTTATTCACAATAAGTATTAAAAGCTTCTAGGGGTTGTAGAGGGGACGTAGTAGATAGTTTTGATGAGGAACCCATGTCCGAAAACGTACCGTTTTGATGTAAAATAAGTTAGAAGATGGAAACACAATGGACTGATATCGTGTGTCTTGTGTTTCAGAATAAGTATTACAGACTTTGTTGGGTTGTATCACAAGTGTGGTTCCACGTGGCGACCCTGTAGTTCGTTGCACAAAGTGTACCTGCGACGCATGTTTTTATACACACGCCCCACTAGACCTGGCGTGTGCTCAATAATTTTTGCTACCGCCAGAATTCGTGCAAGTAGATATTCGTCCAACTCTCGAAGTCTGTAATACTTATTCTGAAACGCAAGACGCACGATACCAGCCCATTGTGTTTCGACCTTCAAACTCATTTTAGATCAAATGGTACGTTTCCGGACATGGGTTTCTTATGAAAATGTTATCTACTAAGTCCCCTCTACAACCCCTGGAAGTCTCTAATACTTATTCTGAAACACAAGACACACGATATCAGCACATTGTGTTTCGATCTTCAAACTTATTTTAGATCAAATGGTACGTTTCCGGACATGGGTTCCTTATCAAAATTGTATCTACTAAGTCCCCTCTACAACCCCTGGAAGTCTCTAATACTTATTCTGAAACACAAGACACACGATATCAGCACATTGTGTTTCGATCTTCAAACTTATTTTAGATCAAATGGTACGTTTCCGGACATGGGTTCCTTATCAAAATTGTATCTACTAAGTCCCCTCTACAACCCCTAGAAGTCTCTAATACTTATTCTGAAACACAAGACACACGATATCAGCACATTGTGTTTCGATCTTCAAACTTATTTTAGATCAAATGGTACGTTTCCGGACATGGGTTCCTTATCAAAATTGTATCTACTAAGTCCCCTCTACAACCCCTGGAAGTCTCTAATACTTATTCTGAAACACAAGACACACGATATCAGCACATTGTGTTTCGATCTTCAAACTTATTTTAGATCAAATGGTACGTTTCAGGACATGGGTTTCTTATGAAAATGTTATCTACTAAGTCCCCTCTACAACCCCTGGAAGTCTCTAATACTTATTCTGAAACACAAGACACACGATATCAGCACATTGTGTTTCGATCTTCAAACTTATTTTAGATCAAATGGTACGTTTCCGGACATGGGTTCCTTATCAAAATTGTATCTACTAAGTCCCCTCTACAACCCCTGGAAGTCTCTAATACTTATTCTGAAACACAAGACACACGATATCAGCACATTGTGTTTCGATCTTCAAACTTATTTTAGATCAAATGGTACGTTTCCGGACATGGGTTCCTTATCAAAATTGTATCTACTAAGTCCCCTCTACAACCCCTGAAAGTCTCTAATACTTATTCTGAAACACAAGACACACGATATCAGCACATTGTGTTTCGATCTTCAAACTTATTTTAGATCAAATGGTACGTTTCCGGACATGGGTTCCTTATCAAAATTGTATCTACTAAGTCCCCTCTACAACCCCTGGAAGTCTCTAATACTTATTCTGAAACACAAGACACACGATATCAGCACATTGTGTTTCGATCTTCAAACTTATTTTAGATCAAATGGTACGTTTCCGGACATGGGTTCCTTATCAAAATTGTATCTACTAAGTCCCCTCTACAACCCCTGGAAGTCTCTAATACTTATTCTGAAACACAAGACACACGATATCAGCACATTGTGTTTCGATCTTCAAACTTATTTTAGATCAAATGGTACGTTTCAGGACATGGGTTTCTTATGAAAATGTTATCTACTAAGTCCCCTCTACAACCCCTAGAAGTCTGTAATTCTTATTGTGAACCTTCCTGCATATTCAATATTATAAATGTTATGACGTTAATATGTCTACAGGAATACCACAAAAGCCTCTGCAGTACGATGGCAGCCGTCAAATGCGAAAGGAAATTACCCACTCTCGAGGAAATTAATGAAGAAATGGCGCGGAAAGCTATGTACGGACTGTTTGGGATCGTCTGCGCAGCAGCAGTGATGACCGCGGCACCAAACACCGGATTTGACCTTGGCGAGCTGATGAAGGGGAATAAGCCAAGCACTCGAATATACAGCGAATACTTCAGAGAAATTGTCAAATGGGGTTTTCCTCTGCTAAAAGACATGGGGATATTCGATCGAGAATAAATTTTCTTAGGATATATCTATTTATTTTCTTCCTTTAGTCCTTTCCAATCGTTTGGCCCGACTACTACTAGAGTACATTACAATGCTAGGTTGGGAAGTGGTTTTTACAGAATCGAGGAAATCCGAGCGATAGCGAAGATTTTAATTTCCGAGATTCTGTAAAACACTTCACAAATGTGTGTTGTACATTATTTTTTGCACGATGGTGTTTTCTTAATAATAAATAATAGTACAAATTAATAACATCTCTGTTTGGAAATATTTGTGTTTATTATAAACAACTGACTGGCATTAGCAGTCTGGCCAATCTATATACGCCAAATGCTGAAAATAATTTAGTTGAGACTACAGCAGGTCGTGACACCAGTCAGGAATAATGTGGCGGCAAGTACGAATGTATTGTATTATAAGCTATTGTTTCAAATAAAGTTCAGTTCATTTAAAATGCAATGAATTATTTCGTATAATGTATATCAACAATACATTCTGAAATCTTCTTCTTCTTCTTCACGGTTTAGGCTTATTTACTAGCCTGTTCCGGCTCCAAATTGCTGCTCTTTCCATCTTTTCTTTAGTCTTCCCAAACTTCTTCTTCCTCGTGGTGAATAGCTGTATGCTGCTTTTGGTATTCTATTCTCAGTCATCCTTGCCAAGTGTTCTTTCCAGTTTGTTCTGTATTTTTTAATATATTTTTGTATATATATATATTGTACGTAGTATACATAAAGGGTAGTGGTTTTACTTCCCGCCCTAGGTAGGTAATTTTAATATTACAGTATAGTTATTTAGTTATTTATAGGTTGGCAACTCCGAAATTTAGAAAATTGAACTTTCAATAATGGTCGCCATTCCTGTAAGTACGACAGAACGAATTATCGTGGAAATAATATCGACCCATTTATGTGTTCTCCATGTTTTACAGTGGATCTTCGGACTTGTGGCAGATCAGCAGTTGAAGGGTACAGGGAAAAAAACAAATAAGTTACTTTTTCATTGAAAGTTAAAAAAAAACGTACAACTACGAGCTGAAGAGATGGCTAGCGTGAGGAATGCGTGACGTAATACTAGTCATAATCATAACATTTCTATCGCATGCATCTTACAAGGGAACTGGCAACATTTGCATAACGTAACCTACCTTGAAATGTCTCCCAGACAAGCATTGTGTTATACCAAGGCAGTGCAAAAAGATCGGATTTTTAAGAACAAAGTTCATAGAAAAAAATATGGTTCAAAGAAATACTAAGAGTGAGGTACATTATCTTTATGGAAAACCATGTATAATTAAGAATTTAATCTTGTAGACTGCGATAGATAGGACATGTGGCACAAATGGGGAATGCAAGAGAGTCATAAATATTCCAAATATTCCTACTATGGAAGCAGAGGGGCACGCCGTAGCGCTGTGGTTAAGGCACTGCGCTACAAGCCGGAAGGTCGAGGGTTCAAGTCCCGGTGGGGTCAGGATTTTTAAACTGACCCAAACCTTATGGCGGCACTATGGCCCTGGGGTCGACTCAGCCTCTAACGGAAATGAGTGCCAGACAGTTGTTCTGGGGGTAAAGGCGGCCGTCACTCAGGGCTGACAACACGGCTGACATCAAGTGCCGATTGTCTAGAAAAAGTGGGTGCCTTAACGTTCTACTACCTCAAGGGCCTCCTGAGGCCTGTAGTGGGATCACTTTACTTTACTTTACTAGAGAAGCAGAGAGAAAGATTTGGATACACAGCGCCCCCTCAGGATAGGGATGTATGTAGAGCTTATGTCCGCCGTAGTCATTAACTTCAGACTTTGAAATTGCCAGTGAGTTAGTACTTGGTTTTCTCGCTAGACATGCTCGTCTGCACCGACTGGGATACCAGCTTCGAATGCTGGCGGTTCCAGAGACGTATTGTTGAAGGGCTATACCGATATTTTTAGGGGTTTCTTCGGGTTCTCCCGTTTCCCGAATTTCATTGCACCAACACCCTCCATTCCCCCATTCCTTTCCCCCTTCCCATTAAATAATTTCATTTCTCATTCATTAATTTCATATAATCCTTCATCTCATCTCAAGTTAGGAAGAATTAGTTCGCAATAAAAGTGTTGAAGGTACTGTTCGCGACCCAGCTCCGTGTGTCTGAAAGGAATTTGCTGTCTCAGCTGTTAGTACTATGAGAACCATAGAAGTGTACCTCCTCCCACTCCCCACACTTCCCCCCGCAAACACACAGAGCTTGGACTCGAGCTGTATATGGTTGTGAAGGTGTAGTGGGGATCCACTAGGGTGGTGTGTCATGACTCCGAGCCTGAAGAATAAAAAAGAGCAGGGGTCATGTGCTCAACTAAAATGGGATTATAACCAGGTGTATCGGAGCTACAAGGGAACTGTCAACAATTCCACCCCGAAACCTACGTTGAAATATCTTTAACGGAAGCGTTGTGATGTACCAAGGCTGTGCCAGAAAAAAATATCTGCTGCTTTTAACTGCAAGGAATTAAAATCCAACGCCAAATCTCTCGTTTAAACTGTAGGAAAGTAACAGAACTCCTGCCTTGGTTGATTGCATAACCCTTACTACTTACCTTCCGTTCCGCGTCATTCCATTCCGCTCTAACTCATGCAGAGAGCCCATCTGTTCCGTACAGTGGGTTACCATTGCTGGATTCTGGCTTCGATTTCTGTGCCTTGCAGTTAAAAAGGCAGATTTTTTTGGACACGGTCTTGGTACAACACAACGCTTCTCTGGAAGAAATTTCAAGGTAGGTTTGGGCGTGCAATGGTGACAGTCCCTACACCTACAACTTATATAACGCCATACAATAGAGTTTCATTCCACTCATCTCCATAATACTGGGATAGCGCAATACTTATTTCAGGTAGAGGTGCAAAGGACACTCTGCCCCACCGTCTGAATAAAAACAACTGGTATTGTCTTACATGCCGGACTGGTCGAAGCTGATAAGCCAGACGAAAAAAGTACCTCGGTCGAAAGAGTGACGATCTTTCACCGTAAAAATACAACCGTCAAGAAATTCGGACACGTATGGGGAATCAAAGACCTGCATGGAAACTTCTTGTAGGAAAACCAGAGGGAAAACGCCCAGTTGGTAGACCAAGAATGAGGTGGAAGAATAACATTAACTATGATTTGAGGGAAGTAGATTATACAGGGAATGATTGGAAAGCATTAGCTCAGGATAGGGATATATGGAGAGATTATGTCCGAACGGGCATGAACCTACGGGTTCGATAGTGCCAGTGAGTAAGTCAGTAAGTATTGTGTTACAGCTAGTAATTATTTATTTGAGTTGTAATTTTACTATAAACACAAAAACTCAAATGGACATAAATATGAAATTGTCGAAATTTCAAATGATATGTGGACTATACATAAAACATTAAAGAACAAAACAAGAACAGATACTAGATTGAAGTTTTATAAAATATTGGCAGTTCCTGCATTACTTTATGGTACTGAACTTGGGTAATGACCAAAAAATTACAAAATAGAATAAAAATCGATTGGCTGCTTACAAACTAAATGCAATATGTAGCGATTATAATTTTAAAATTTCAATAAGTAAAACAAAAGTAATGGCATTTTGTGGAAGAAATACTCTGCGTGCAAAAATAGTAATTAGAGACGAAATTATTGAACAAGTATCCCACTTTAAATATTTAGGATGTGACATCAGCTATGGGTATGATAAAGATATTGAACACAAAACACATCAGTTTCAAGCTATTTGTGGTACAATAAATAGAACATTGAATAATAAAGCCCATAAACAAACAAAATTAAAATTTTATAAAACAATGGCTGTCCCTGTCCTTTTGTATGGGAGTGAATCTTGGATTACAACTACCAAACAAGACAGTAAAATCCAAGCAGCCGAGATGAAATTTTTAAGAAGAGTAAAAGGCTGCACTAGAATGGACCAGATAAGAAACGAGGATATCCGTGAAGAACTGCAGATCTACTCCATAAAAGAAAAGAAATTTAACAACACCATACAGTGAAAAGAACATGTAGAAAGAATGGAAGAAAGAAGATTACCAAATAAAATCTTCCATTATTTTCCAAGAGGAAGAAGAGATGTCGGACGTCCTCGGAAGAGATGGTCTTAGATCTATTAGTGAAGACGGAACAGGCAACTCTTGCCTAAACTAGGAAGTGAAGAAGAAGAATAAAAAGCGTATAAAATGAACTTCTTTAAAAGAACAAAAAACTGCACAAGATTGAATCGGATAAAGAATAAAGAAGATGTAAGAACAGAGTTAAATATATATCATCCATTGAGTAATAAAATCAAAGAATATGGATATAAATGGTTTAGACATGTAGAAAGAATGAATATAACAAGATTACCAAAAGCAGCATTTAACTACAAGCCAAGAGGTTCAAGGAATGTAGGAAGGCCAGTGAAAAGATGGACAGAACAACTGTGAGGCCGAACAGGCAATTTGCCTAGCCCGTGAAGTGAAGAAGAAGAAGAAGAGGAATAAAGCATTTTATTGCATTTAATGTGTAAAATTAAAGTGATTTTGCTGTTAAACACATGACGTTATTGTGTTTGGTGCCAAGAAGGATGACTTTGATTGTGTTATCAGTTTTAAACGTAACATCACAATTACAAATAGAAACAGACACTGTTGCTCCGCGCTCCTAGGAACTTCCATTATACTATGTCTAACAAAGGTAAGTCATCTTATGTTTCACATAGGATAGGGAAAATAATAATTTCATTCCATTAATTCAGTTTAACCTCTCTCCTGTCATTCTCTTTCACATCTCTCTGTTATTCCATTCTCCATCGTTCAATTCTCTACCCTTAAAACACCATCAATCCACGTTATTTTTGGTCATCCTCTTCTTGTTCTTCCAAATGGCACCCATTCTAATATTCTATAGCTTTACTTATAGCTATTGCTTGAATGTTAAATTTTGGGAGATGAAATTTTATTTATTAATTACATTGTATAAAAATAGAGTACAGATAAAATTAATTAGTTTGTCCTCTGTCATTCTTTTTCCATGACCAAACCATTTTAATTGTTTGTATTTATGAAATCTACAACTGAAGTTTGGACATCCATCTTTTGTTTAATTTCGCTGCTACTTATTTTATGTATTCTAGAAATTCCAGCTGAACTTGTCTAAAATTCCATTGCAGCTGAATTTAATTTACTTAATGTTCTATATTTGAATTCCCGTATAATTAATTTGATACGTTTTAATTTAATTTGCATAATAATAATAATAATAATAATAATAATAATAATAATAATAATAATAATAATAATAATAATAATAATAATACTAATAATAATCATCATCATCATCAAGAAGGATTAAGCCCAATGGCCTGTTCCGATCTCATTATACGTCCAATTGGTCCTTCCATCTCTTCAGTGGTCTTCCCAACATTCTTCTCCCTTTTGGTTTATAATTATACATTCTTCTTGGTATGCGCTGTTCATGCATAATAATAATAATAATAATAATAATAATAATAATAACAATAAAGGTTTATTAAAGCTGGTAGAGTTAAGTCATAAGCGCTTCTTTTTCCCTCAACCAGCGAATAATAAAATAATACAAAAATTACATACTTATTACTAAGGGGCGGATTCTTATGATATGTCATATTTTTACCAAAGCCTATATTCTAAGCTTCAATTAAGTAAAAACGTGTATATGTGCCTTATTATTAAGATTAAGTGGTTTTTATTGGGTCTTAAAAGTCATATTTCGCACTTTCTTAGATCTTTGGTCGCACTTCTACATATTTCTATGATAAAGTCATAGTTTGTTCACATTTTGGGTTTTTTAATAGTCTTGTCATCAGGCGATTGGAAATAACAAACCTTGTATCTGCATAAAAATCGTCATTTTCACAGTTCACTTGTTTCGAATATTTCTGTAACAGGTAACAAACGTTTTCACTGGACAATAGAAGAAGATTTCCTTTTTCTTATGATACAATTGAAAGTGAATGAACAATCAATATAGTATGGGTAAAAAAATTCATTCAATTATAAGGTCGTATTTTTGTATTTTTAGGTCATATTTAAACCTTTCTTTAGGTCATAAATGCGTGCATATTTTCCATTTTTAGGTCATAGAAATCCGTTCCTTACGTATTACAATTTTAAAATATTATTAAAATATAGACTAAACAAAAGACAATGGGGATGTGATCTAATATTACCTAACACTAACAAAACATGAAATAAAATAATATAAAGTAAGTAGAGGTTCCTATATGAATATTTGTAGTTACATACAAAATACTTAATATAGTTGTTATGCAGTTAATGTTTTCATTGTGTCGAACTTAAGATATCAGTTAATTTGTATTTAAATAATGATAGCGATTGACAGTCCCTGACATGACTGGGAAGTGAGTTCCATGCTCTAGCCATAGATATTGTGTAAGATTCAAAGTATAGACAGGTCCTGTGCTGTGGTATCAAAAGTAAAGAAGAGTCTTGTGATCTTGTTCCTAAATTGTGATGAGCCGATAAATTTTGAAAACGTGTTGTTAAATAAGCTTGTAAATAGTGTATGTGTGCATAATTTGGAATAGCAAAACATCTGAATATAAAGTTCTTCTGTCATTTAGGCGTATCCATGATAAGGCCTAAAATGTGGGAGACACGTGGTGATAACGACGGAGAAAAAATCGAATGCACGCATTATGAGCACGCTGTAGTCTGTCAGATCAGTTGTCATATTAGTCAGTAATATGTTGCAGTAGTCGGAAGTGTGGCATTAGAAGAGTCTGTATTATAGCCTCACTCTGATGGTTAACAGTTGATATAAAAGCGGGTGCCGCGCGGCAATGCTGGACATGCGGTGTTGTCACGTTTCTCATAGCGCTATGGGCGTTTATTACTGATTATTTATGTCATTATTTAATTTTTATATTATTATTTGGTATTGTTTAAGTTTTTAAATTAAAATTATATACGTATTTATTTATTAAATAATTTAATTCCAACATTATTATATAATTTTAATATCCATACAAAATCATGCTGAAAATATTATTATATTTATTATTATTATTATTTATTATATTTATATTTATTATAATTATTATTATTGTTATTATTATTATTATTATTATTATTATTATTATTATTATTATTATTATTATTATTATTATTATTATTATTATTATTATTATTATTATTATTATTATTATTATTATTATTATTATTATTATTATTATTATTATTATTAACTGTTCGGTCTGAATTTTTTTCCCATGGCCGCCACATGTTGAAATCACTTATATATAAACTGATATAATATGTAGATATTGTATTATTATTCTAGCTACATATGATAATAAATCATTGGTAATTATACAATTAATTACGGTATACAATTTTATAACTGGATCGAATGTTCCACATCGTTCCGAGTTTTAATTGAAACTGAGGGAAGAATAGCAATGTGGCAACATCGTCGTAATCGCGGCAGTCGAGATCTTTGTATTTTAATAACATATAACAGCTGCGGGGAAACAAAGCGAGCCGCTTGTTAAGCATCATAGTGAGGCGATAATACAAATATTTCTTTTAATTTCGTTGGAAGAGAATTTTTTTATAAATTTATTTTTATTAGTATATTTTATGTCGTGTTGTTATGTAGTTATTTCAGTTTTTAATATATTCGCATTTTTAACTGGTTGAGTGGAAGAGAAGTCATTATTAGAGGTCATACAGCTAACTTGAATGTCTAATGTAAGAGAAAATTAACTCAATTTAAGAAAGTTTATTGATCACTGTTTGTATATTTATTTCACCTTGAAACAACAGCTGGTGCGCCAGAATGGATGGACGTGAAGAAACTGCAACATTGGCTGGGAACACCAGTTGTGGAATGTAAAATAAAGGACAGCTCTGAAGATGGGGGTTACTTGAGCGATCTGCACCGAATATTGGTCAAGACCAAGACTGGAGACGTGTCACTCATCGTGAAAACTAGAAAAGTAGAAGGGAAAGTAGCGGATACACTGAAGGAAAGTACAATGTTCCGCAAGGAGCAACAGATGTATGCAACTACACTCCCTAAAGTGGAAGATCTGTTGCGCAAGGCTTTACCTGGTAAGTAATATACAGGGATTTTCATAGGTAGTGCATTATACCAATAAACATGTTAAGTTGTCAAATTTAATATTTTCCATATAACTTAAAGATCTCCAATTTATACTAGGGCATTCGGTAAGTAATGGCGACACTGTTGTAAATCAGCGATCCTAGTGGTGACCATTGTAATCTTGTAGTATGTAGTTGAGCTGTCTTTGCTGTATAAATCTGTAATATTGAAAGTCTCAAAATAGCAATATTTTGTGAATACATTCACTGTTTCTCATATTTAGTAAGTAAAACCGCCCTAAAAAGACGTTCATAAGTAATGCCACGAGTGATTTCCAAATTATCGATAAATTCACGACACACGAAGTGAGGAGTGAATTTATCTAGAGAATTTGGAAATCAAAAGTGGCATTTGTTAGGACTATTTAACGAATAAAATTAAGCTGTTTACTCACAAATCATTATTTAACTGTAGTTATTTTAAAATATGTATATATTTAATGTAAACGGCGATGTTTGAAAACAAATGAAAAACGATTAGTAAGCTTTATTTTCTTCTTTTGTTCATCACTGCAATCAGATCATAATATTATTTATTGCCAAAAGGATCGCAATATTGTAAGAATGCACCCTTGTGGAGAAATTTATAACCAACATTATAGGTTATTAATTAATTTCTGATGTCCTATGATGTAAATATGTTAATTATATATTTTTTTTAATGTAAATTCCTGGGAAATAATATACTTTAAGAAAGTGCAAACAGTGGTTTCTTTTTTTTTTTTTTGTGATATAATCAATTGCTACAAATAGTTTTATATTATATCCTGCAATGCACTATCTGTTTACATTCGTGCACTACATATATACAATCTGGTAGCCGTATTTCATAGAGAGTCAGTCACTACAAAATAATGCTATGACCTATTCAGAATGTTAAAAAGGAGGAGCTTGATTTTGAAATGATAAGATTAAACTGGTAAAATTGAGGTGAAAAATTACTGTGATTGGTTATAAATCAAAAATCATTGAAACGTGATTGGTCATTGACTCCCATTTGGGGCATGAATTAAATAGTCAGTGTAATTAGCTTAGAAAGTGGAAGTACTCGAACCTGCACCAAATTCACCAGACATGAGCCCTTGTGACTATAACGTATTCTCAAAGATCAAAGAACCTCTACGAGATATTCGATTCCAATCAAGAGTTCGTATATAGAATGCTCTAGATCGATAAGATGAGAGATATATCCAGAAATGGTGCTGCAGATGGAGTTCGCTTTTTCCAAGGATTTGACAACATGTAGTTGAGTTGACAGGAGACTATAAATTAAGCTCTTAACGTCAAAAGTAACTTCGATAAATGGCTAGTATATTTTTAGCCTAACAATCTTTAGAGACAAGGCAAGAGTCTCCGTAACGCATAATAGTTAAACCTATGTTTAATTTCTTTCTGCGTTTCATTCCTAATTACAAATACTGTTCTCATTACTCACCCAAGTTAAGTCTGCACGGACAGATGGGAAGTGTGTTAGCGCTATAGTGTAAAAGTTGTAAGTTGGCGTGATTTCTGCTATCCTTGTCTAGATAACTGTTCTTCCACCCTTCGCTAGACGTCTGAGTGACATGTGTAATATAATGGGCTACCCTTGTAAAATTACTCAGGAATGCTAGAAAAACTCCACCCCCACTTTCGCCCAGTCACTTTTGTTCACGTAATTTTTGTCAGTGGCGACTGTTACAGAGTTCGTTTGGAGTTTGTGAGATATTATATTAGTGTAAAATTAGTCTTCAGAAGAAGGGAATGCCACCACTGCAGGGAGTGTCTGCCCTACCGCTGTCACCGTGAAGAGATATATGTATGAGTGAGAAAGAAGATGGTGAGTACTCTCTTTCTCTTTCTAAAATATTCTAGACAATTTAGCCCTCACGGACTATAGTGTCGTCATACCATTTATCAATAGGATAGAGAATCCCTAAACACGTGTGAAATATCATTACATGCTTGTCAAATTAGTAATTTAGTCTACGACTGCTGAAGGTTTCACAGTGTTGTCATCCCTCTATTACCAGCCTCACAACACAACACAGTATGTAATGAGGAAGACAAATGAAGGACAGTTCATTCCCCTGTAGGAACATGATTGCCGGATTATTCATTTGGTTAACGACTACCGAAGGTGGCAGACCATTTAAAAAGCACAGTATTAGCCACATCTCCTCTCCCAGTAAAATACCAAAATACAGGGAACAGGAAGAGAAACGACAGCACATTCCTAGCATATTTTCCGCGTGTATATTTAACTTCGGCGAGTAGTAGGTATTTCAATTCCGCTACTAATTCAAAATTACCGTAAGTTGTTGTTAATTGTTCATTCAAATTTAATAATGTACTTATACATTTTATCAGATACTAGCTAATATCCGAGGGCTGCCGCTACGCCTAAATACATTAAATATTGAGCGTTAATTAATTATATGGTAAACTGTGCGACGAACCAAACATGACGGCTGCTAGAGTAAATGTTTTATTTCAAATTTCAGGTAAACACCCACTTCTAACGGTCGGATGTCGCTGATTTTTGGATAATAAATACTTAGGATTATTTTATAAGATATTTTAATAGGATATTCCGAGTTTTAATACGAAACGTGGAAAATTGCGATCGCTAGAGCGACTTTTTAATTTTAATTTCAGGTGAATTCCTACACCTAATCATTTTAGAACATAATAGATAACGGCTAATCACTCGCCGCATCTGAAAACCTGTATATACAAATTTTCACAAAGATCAGTTGAACGATTTAGAAGTCTACAAGGACAGACAGACATACTTACTAACTAACTCACTGGCACTATCGAACCCGTAGGTTCATGGCCGCACGGACATAAGCTCTCCTTACATCCCTATCCTGAGCTAATGCTTTCCAATCATTCCCTGTATAATCTACTTCCCTCAAATCATAGATAATGTTGTTCTCCCACCTCATTCTTGGTCTACCAACTGGGCGTTTTCCTTCTGGCTTTCCTACAAGAAGTTTCCATGCACGTCTTTCATTCCCCATACGCGCAACATGTCCTGCCCATCTCAGTCTACGAGACTTAACTGTTCTTATTATATCTGGCTTCGTATAAAGACTATGTAGTTTATTGTTATGTAGTCTACTCCATTCACCTGTCTGTTCATTTCTCTTTGGTCCAAAAATTTTCTTAAGAACTTTATTCTCAAATACTCGTAATCTCCTTTCCTCCCTTAAAGTAAGAGTCCATGTTTCACATCCATATAATATAACTGGTAGAATAATAGTTTTATATATTTTCAGTTTAACGTTTTTTGAAAGGAGTTGGGACATCAAAAGTCTCTGCAATGCATAATAGCACGCATTTCCAGAATTGAGCCTATGTTTAATTTCTTTGTGCATCTCATTCCTATTTGTGATTATTGTTCCTAGGTATTTGAATTCAGCCACTTCCTCAAAATTTCCCTCATTTGTCATTAGCTGTCCATTTCCATTATAGGCATACATTCATATATATAGACACCTAGTTTTGTTGATACCCATAAATTTCCATACATAGTTTATATTGTCTCCGCCCTATAATAGTAATAAAATTAATTATTCTATTTGCAGATACTTTTGAACCAATTTCACCAAAAATGCTATATTTCATCTGATGACTTTTTGGTAATGGAAGACTTGTCAGTTCTTGGGTACAAAATGCTGGACAGACAGAAGGGACTGGATTTGGAACAGTGTCTTACTGTCATTCGGACCACGGCTAGATACCACGCAGCTACTGTAAAACTACAGGAATTAGATCGTAATTCTATGTCAGAATATCAAATTAATTTCTTCACTGAATCAAGCACTCAAGATACTTGGAATACATGCTTTACAGGTAACTGAACATTTTTTCTTTTCTTCTTCTTCTTCTTCTTCCAAAGGGATTATAATTATAATTCTGAAATGTTTTGTGATTCTCAGCAACAATCTTCCGATTCCGATTTGAGGGTCTTTCCACTTTTCAGCGGTTGCCCTTTTACCAGCCGGCTGCTGGCCCTTCACATCCACATGTGTCAATCACAGAGGTAGATGATCAACAGCCAGTGTAGGGGTGGCATGTGGTTAGCATGTCGAGTCCCCCAGCCGTTATAGCTGGTTCCTCAACCTGGAGCCGCTACTTATTGTAGCTACCCAATTGCCTCACGATGCTGGGTGGGCACCGGTCCCATACTGGCCGAAATACCATGAGAAAATTTATTTCCCCATGGAGACTCGAACCAGCGCAAGTCCCGTAGCTCCGCGCCAAGGCTTCCTACCTTAACCGCTCGGCTACGGCGCGGGACACACAATCTTCCACAATTCCTTATTTCTGATTACACTAAAACAATTTCTAATTTCATACTTTAAGGGGACACGGAAGGCCAGATGTGATGAAAAAATGCATATTCATTTTTTTATCAATTAAAATGCTAGAAAGATTCCTCTTTAATATGGTATAGTTATCTTGTTTCTAAGTGTGTTTATTATTTGTTTTAAATATTCCCCGTCCCTTTAAAATGTGGGCGTGAGCCGTCAACTCTCTCCCATAGTTAGCATTCATTTTTTCAATATATAAACAACATTTTCTTCTAAACTATTAAAGCTAGAGACCAGGGTTTCAATATAGCGCTCATATACAATTGTTACCATATTGATGTTGTGATAGCTCAATAATTAAAGAATTTAGGTTGCAAAATACAGCGTAAAAAACTGAAAGAAAATATTTGTAAAGAAAAAAATATATATTTTTGATATAAATGCATATCTACATAAATCCTTATGACAGAAGACTCTAAATATGTGAATCTTTCCACTGTACAAATTTCAATTTGATAGGATTAATAGTTCAGGAGAAAATGTTGCTTACATTTAACATTATAAGTATAGAATGTTCCGGGTCCCCTTAAAAATATTTTCTTATTTCATTCTCCCATTTATTTTTTTGGTCTTCCTAAAAATATATTTTGCCTCTAGGAAATGTTGCACGTACGGGGAATGAAAGACTTGCATGGAAGCTTCTTGTAGGAAAGCCTGAGGGAAAACGCCCAGTTGGTAGACCAAGAATGAGGTGGGAGAATAACATTAACTATGATTTGAGGGAAGTAGATTATACAGGGAATGATTGGAAAGCATTAGCTCAGGATAGGTATGTATGGAGAGTTTATGTCCGCGCGGCCATGAACCTACGGGTTCGATAGTGCCAGTGAGTGAGTAAGTAAGTAAGTAAGTAAGTTCCCAGGGTCGTGGATTAAAATCCGGCCGGGGTCGATTAATTGTTAGGATGGAAAAATCCAAAGAACGAGTCCTCCGGGAGGGACTACAAGCCGTCGGTCTCGGGTCTGAATATTTTCAGGCCCCTTAAAGAACCAAAAGTCTGAATGAAAGGTCTCTGTGCAAAATTTAATAGACCTTCATCCAACCAAGTAATACCTTAGTTGCCTACTAGAAGTCTTATTGAGGCGATGTCACTCGTTGACATCTATAGGCAAATAAGCGCAAAAAATTAAGCTGTTAAGAAACTCCCACTGGGGAGCACCCGTGTTCCCACGAGGAACGAATGGGACATAGTTGGTCATTACTTGCTTATAGTTTAGAAGAGAGATTTGGTGCTGATATTTAGTGCGTTGCAGTTAAAAATATTTTCTGCGCGATAGTCTGTTTTGTCGTACTTACAGCAATGGCGACCATGATTGAAAGTTCAACTTCCTACATTTCGGGGTTGTCAACCTAAATAATTATACTGTATTATTACATATTACCTGCCTCGTGCGGGAAGTAAAACCACTGCCCTTTATGTATACTACGTACAATGTATAATATACACAAAATATATCCAAAAGATCGTGTCAAATTACGTTATACGTTTACGAACCAACTCACTGCATTTTAAATGAAGTGAACTTCATTTGAAACAACATAAAACAATAAATTCGTACTTGCCGCCATTTTATGGCCGATTAGTGTCACGGCCTGCTGTAGTCTCAACTAAAAAACATTACCCACACTGTTAACGTTAGTCAGTTGTTTATAATGAACGCAAATATTTCCAACAAATGTTATTATTTTACTATTATTTATTATTTTGAAAACTCCATCGCGCAAAAAATAATGTACAACGCACGTTTGTGAAGTGTTTAACAGAATCTCGAAAATTAAAAACCTCGCTATTGCTCGGTTTTTAAACATTTCCTCGTTTCTATAAAAACCACTTCTCAACCTCGCATCGTAATATACCTACCTAATACCTAATACAGGCTTTCCACTTTCCAGTAGTTCGCCCTTGATTCCTGCTTTCCAGAGGTTCCTATATTCCCATTGTTCATCTTCCATACTCCTCTTCACCATGGCATCATATATTCCCTCATACCATGTTCTTCTACTTCTCTCCCTCTTCCTTCTGCCTGGTACCATCCAATCCAACATCTGTTTAGGCCACTGGTCTTCCGACATCCGTTGTACATGTCCATACCACTGTAGAGCTCTCTTTGTTATCCTATCGATAACAGTTTCTTGTACATCCATTTCTTGTCTGATATATGTATTTCGAATATGTTGTAGCCTGGATATTCTCATACTTCTCCGTAATTCACCCATTTCTGCCGCCAACATTATTTTCTTCCTCCTTTCATTTATTGTTCAGCTTTCTGATCCATATGTAAGTATACTTTCTATTCTATAGTAAGTATAAAAAGGAAAGAAAGTTTCGTAATATACTATTGTCTAATATTGCAGCGTTGATGAAGCTGTTTATTGAGGAACTGGAGACCTGGCCTGCAGAAGAGTGGTCACACTACGTGAAGAAACTGCGGCACATTCAACCGAACTATCTGAAGAGAGTACAAGAAGTGTCGCGTAGAGTGGACAGTGATTTCAATGTACTTATCCACGGTGATTTGTGGATTAACAACATGTTGTTTAGAGACGACAAACTCAGGTTGTTGGACTTCCAGTTGGCGCAGTTCACGTCCTTTGCTATTGACCTTCATCTGTTCTTCGCTACAAGTGTTCAAATGGACGTACGAATACATCACAGAGAAACTATATTTAAGGTAAGACATCATTTGTCAATTTATTACAGTCATCAGATTTTTAATATTAGACAGATTTTTTTGAAAATAAATGCGAATATAATGGCACTGCACATCAACTGTATGTAGATTTCAAAAAAGCATACGATTCAATTAAGAGGGAGAAGTTATATAGTATCCTGCTGGAGTTCGGAATTCCTAAAAAGTTAGTTAGACTTATACGAATGTGTCTAAATGGCACAAAGAGTTTATTACTGATTGGTGTCACAGCCTGCTGTGCCGCGAGGAGGTTTACGGCCAAGTGTTGCAATGGCAACCAAAACTTTTCAAGCTCTATACATGGATTTCTGCGAACGGATTATAATTTATTTTAATAACAAGTGAATCAAATTATTTCGAATAAATAAATAAATTGTATTTTAATTAAACATACTGGCGGCCGAATTTTAATAGGCAACTCAGCAAAAATGTATTCAGCAATGAACAATTTTATGAAAAAAATATATGTTGTTCATCTTCTTCTTCTTCTTCTTCTTCTTCCGAATGCAGTATTGGGTGATGATGCCCGTTCTGCGACTACAAAAACTGATCTTTCCATCGGTTGAAGGGTCTTCCGAGGTCTCTTTTGCCTTTAGGATTGAGGTGGTAAATCATCTTTGGTAAACGGGAATTTGACATTCTCTGGACGTGTTGGAACCATTTAATCTGATAATTTTGTATATGTTCAACCATTTCCCTACTATTCCACTGCATCCTTATCTCATCACTTTTCATTCTATCCCTTAATGTTACTCCAGTTAGTGATCGGAGGAATCTCATTTGTGAACTATTAATGCGGGATTTATCTTTTGCTCGAAGTGTCCAGCATTCACTTCCGTATAGTAGAGCAGGTTTGGCTATGGCATTATGAAATCTCAATTGGATTTCTTTCCTCATTTGTTTTCCAAAATGTCTCCTAATTATACCATTTAATCTGTTATATATTTCTAAATTTGTTTCCACATCTTTTTGATTATGAAACTGTGATATATTATTACCTAAATAATTAAAGATCTATAATAGATTACATAATAGCAAACAGAAAATGTTTGACACAAATGAATTTTGTTCATACACTCGATAAATGTTGCAATCTTGCAGCCGGATCTTGGACTATTAGACATTCATTTTTATGTAAGTTAAAAATATTTTTTTAAGAGTGATTGTCCAACAATCCTATTTACTGATTTTTGTTATATTTAATATATTTTAAAACAAAGTCACTATTTAAATTTTCCAGGAGTACCACAACATCCTCTGTGACACGATGTCTGCTCTGAAGTGTAAAAGGAAGTTGCCAACATTAGAACAAGTGCATCAAGAATTTGCCCGGAAATCCATGTATGGAATATTTGGAGTAATCTGCGCAGCTGCTGTTTGGACATCGGATCCAAGTTGTGGATTTGACCTTGATGAGTTAATGAAGGGCAAAACTCCGGGTCGTGGAATGTACAGCGACTATTTCAAGCAAATCATCAAGTGGGCTTTGCCTCTTGCAGACAAAATGGGCGCATTTGACTGAGAACAAGTTTCTGTGTTGAGTTTACACGAATCTCTATTGTTCGTCACTTCTTACAAGGACATTTAACCCCTTCTATCTCACACTATGGATTGAGGAAGCCATTTTTATGGAATATCTTCTGTATTAATGTATTGAAAATAAAATATTTATACATAAAAATTCAGCCAGCGACTAATAGACTTCTAAACCGCTTAACCAATCACCAAGAAAATTTGTACACACAGGTTTTCAAGTACGGAGGGTTCCGCCGCTATCTATTATGCTCTAAAAGCATTTGGTGTAGGCGTTCACCTGAAACGAAATTTAAAAGTCGCTATAGCAGACGCAATTTTCGATGTTTAGCAACCAAATTCAGTATATGTTATTAAAATAAACCGAGGTACGTATTATCCAAAAATCAGTGAAATTCGACCATTACAGGTAGGGGTTTACCACCTGAAAACCGAAAATAAGAATTGACTCTAGCAAACCGCCATGTGTGAGTTTGTGTACACACATTTTCAGATATGGTGAGTGTTTAGCGGCTGTTATACCTCTAAAAACATTAGGTATAGGAGTTTACCCGAAATAAAAAAAAATATTTATTTTGTTTAGGCGCCGGGAATTAAATAGTATATATATATATATATATATATATATATATATATATATATATTTGTTATGTTGTAGATTTTCGTGGGTATAAGAGGCCAGAGGCCGACCTTGAATCCACGACGCGGAAAACCCGATCCGATTGATTGAGGGTCTTTCCACTTTTCAGCGGTTGCCCTTTTACCAGCCGGCTGCTGGCCCTTCACATCCACATATGTCAATCACAGAGGTAGATGATCAACAGCCAGTGTAGGGGTGACATGTGGTTAGCATGTCGAATCCCCCAGCCGTTATAGCTGGTTCATCAACCTGGAGCCGCTACTTATTGTAGCTACCCAACTGCCTCACGATGCTGGGTGGGCACCGGTCCCATACTGGCCGAAATACCATGAGAAAATTTCTTCCCCCATGGAGACTGGAACCAGCGCAAGTCCCGTAGCTCTGCGCCAAGGCTTCCTACCTTAACCACTCGGCTACGGCGCGGGACGGAAAACCCAAGAACACTTTCTTAATCATGTGTATTAGCTAATACCCGGCGTGCATTGCTACGTCTAAATAATTGAAATATTAAATATTAATATTAAATTTGCATTGTCTACGCTGAGATGGAACAAACATGGCGGTTGCTAATCAGTTTTTAATTTCTGATTTTAGGCAAACCTCCACTTCTAATTGTCGAATTTCGCTGATTTTTTGGATAATACCTACTTCGGTTTATTTTAATAGGATATACTGAGTTTCGTTGTGTAACATCCAACATTGTTACCGCTAGAGCGATTTTTAAATTTTCACTTCAGGTGAACTCCTACACCTAATGGTTTTAGAGGGTCCAATTGTCAACACGAAAAATTTCATCAAAATTGGTCCAGTCGCTTAGCAGGAGTTCAGTTACATACACACGTACAGAAGAATTATATATATATATATATATATATATATATATATATTTATATTTATATATATTTTTTTCAACTACCATATTGCAGTGACAATTACAACTTCCAGGTTGCAGCATAATTCAAACGTCAAACTTGCAGCAGAATTGTAACCTAGGTTTGTACTGTCCAAGTTGCAGCATAATGGAGAAGATTTCAAAAGAGTGAACTACTCTCTATTTATGGAAAGCCAGATGTAATAAGAACAGTTAAGTATCGTGGTATGGAGATTCCTTGTAGGAAAACCAGAGGGAAATGACCCAGTAGGTAGGCCAAGAATGACATAGAAGAATAATATTTATTGGAAAACATTTGATTAGGATGTGGATGTATTGAGACCTTATGTCGCGTGGCCATGAACCTATAGATTTGATAACGTTAATGAGTTACTTTATTAGATATAATCGATAAAGATTTGTATTTTTATAATATATTATCCTGAGAAAAGTCCACCGCTGTGGTCTCGAGGTAGCGTGCTGCCTTGAAACGCAGCGGGCCCCAGTCGGCGCAGTTTTTCTGGATGAGGTTTTTATCGGAGTTTTTCCTCACCTGTAAGACAAATGTCATGAAAACTTTAAGGCCCAAACGGTCCCCGAAATCATATGGCTATCAGCATCATCCTTATCATTATCATCATCAACATCCTTCACCGGTGTGGAAAGCAACGGGAAGCTACCACACCTACAATTCCCTAGTAAAGCTGCAAAGCATAGCATGAAAATGCTATGATTGCAGTGAAAGACCTGCCTTCGGGCAGAATTACTATGGATGGATCCTGAGAAAAACTTCCATTGCTTAATATATAATTAAAATATATACCTTCTTTGGTCAGTGCCGTCGACCTCAACTTGTAAAAAGATATGTGTACTCTTCTTTTCCTGAAGGCCTTTCAGAATATCTATTACATCATCAGCAGGTACATTTGTTTGGTTTGTTCTCGATGATGTTGGTCTTGATATAGTGTTGTCCGTAACTGAAGTGAACACCACATCAAGACCAACATCATCGAGAATATCTCAACAAATGTAGCGAAGAACTATACCTGCTGATGATGGAATATATATTCTGAAAGGCCTCCATCTTCTTCTTCCTTTGCAGGATTAGGTCAATGTGACCTGCTCCGGTCTCAAGTCCATCGTTCGCACTTGAGACTTCTGAGTGATAGTTTTTTTACTTGGCTGGGTTACCAGCCCAACCGCAAAACCCCTAAACTAGAGGGCCAGAGTTATCTTTCTCCTAGACAGACTGACTTACAAGGCTACAGAGCTCTGTCTGCCCCGAGCATCTGGTTTTATGGCGCCAGAAACTCGCCATTCACCCTCCATCTTCAGTAAAAACAGTCCCACCACGTGAAGAGAGGCTATATTTTGCGCTGACTATTTGGAGCCTTTTGTAGAGTCTGAGAGCTCATCCTCAGATCCGCCCCAGGCCTTCAGGAAAAGAAAAGCACACATATGTTTTTACCAGTTGAGGACGACGGCACTGACCAAAGAAGGTATATATTTTAATTTTAACTTATCACTATCCTTGCCTCTGGTCCCGAGGGTCGCGAGTTCAAACCCGGCCGGGGTCGATGGATTTTTTAGGATGGAAAAATCCAAGGAGCAAGTCCTCCGGGAGGGACTTTAAGCCGTGTGTCCCGAGTCTGAAGATCTTCAGGCACGTAAAAGATCCTTAAGCCTGAATGAAAACGCCTCTAAGCAAAATTTACCGAATTTTCCCGCCCTAGTACTACCTTGAGGCACGCCGTAGCGTAGTGGTTAAGACACTACGCTACAAGTCGGAAGGTCGAAGGTTCAAGTCCCGGTGGGTTCAAGATTTTTAAACTGATCAAAAACTTCTGGCAGCACTATGGCCCTGTGGTCGACTCAGCCTCTAACGGAAATGAGTACGAGACGCTTGTTCTGGGGGTAAAGGCGGCCGTGATGCAGGGTTGACAACACGGGTGACATCAAGTGCCGATTGTCTAGAAAAAGCGAGAGCCTTAACCTCCTACTACCCCAAGGGTCTCCTGAGACCTGTATTGAGATTGCTTTACTTTACTTTTAGTACTACCTTGGTTTTCTGGATGTCAGTATGAGGCCACGGACCACTCAAATGACATCTACACGAAAACAAGTGTAACTTGTGGTTCAAATTCTTCCCTGTAGGGGGAGAGCGCCTAAATCTCTGTTAAGGGAAACATGGGCTTACAAGATACAAGAAGACGACTATCCGCCTCAACGGTTTTAGCCCTTAAATTCGTAATGTATCCTTTCGGATACATCAGTTGGTTTAATTAATTTAATATTTTGAATAAATCGGAAGAAAAAGAACAAAAATAAACCACTTAAATGTATGTCTAATTATGCAATATACCTAATAATTACAGTTATACAAGATTCCATTTTCACTGCGGTCCGCCACATTCAAATATCTAACAGAAGATATTTGTGTTTTGTCAATTTAAGGGTTAAAAAAAAGTGAAGTGATCTCACAACAAGCCCGGAGGCCCTTGGGGTAGTAGGAGGTTAAGGCTCCCACTTTTTCTAGACAATCGGCCGGGTTGTCAACCCTGCGTGATGGCCGCATTTACCCCAGAACAAGCGTCTGGTACTCATTTCCTTTAGAGGCTGAGTCGACCCCAGGGTCATAGTACCGCCAGAGGGTTTGGGTCAGTTTTAAAAATCCTGATCCCAACGGGACTTGAACCCTCGACCCTCCGGCTTGTAGCTCAGTGCCTTAACCACTACGCTACGGCGTGCCCCCTCAACGGTTTTAAACAATGCATTTTATTAGTATTGATTCCATTACTTAATTCTGTTGGAATTAGGTAATATTTGCAAAAACTTGGATCTCATATAAAAATATTGCTGTAAGTATAGGATGGTTACATAACAGACAAACCTTATTTGGACATGAAGTAACAAGTACACATATCCTTGATACATGAATAGAGGAACTTTATCAAGACATATTAATAACTGATTACGAAACAAAATGACTTTCTTATTTTTATCATCTGTTCAACATCAAATAAAGAACAGTATTTCTGCTGTTCAACACGTAGCACAACATGTCTAATACACGTAAGTTTAATCCAATTACAGAGAATTATAGATTCTAGATTAGTAAGCACTGATTTTTCATGCATTTGCGTATTTTTGTTTCCTTCTTCATCCCACAAGGAGATTGTCAAATATTGCATGTCGAAACCTACCGTAAAATTTCTCCCAGAGAAGCGTTGTGATGTACTATGGCTGTCAAAAAAATATCTGCCATTTTTAACTGCACGGCATTAAAATTCAGCTCTAAATGACCCTATGACGCAACAGGCTTAGAAGGTCTGCTGCCCTCACATCTGCATGTGTCAATCACAGGAAAACAATCATCTGGCCAGTTATGAATGGCATGTAGTCAGCATACAGGGTCCTCCAGCTGTTACAGCTGGTTTTCTCAACTTGGAGCCGCTACTTATTGTAGCTACCCAAATGCCTCGCGATGCTGGGTGGGCATAGGTGCCATACTGACCGATATTCCATAAGAACATTTCTTTCCCCAAGGAGATTCTAACTAGACCTTTCTTGAAATTTCTCCCAGAGAAGTGTTGTGATGTACCATGAAACTCACTGGCACTATAAAACCCGTAGGTTCATGGCTGTGTGGACATAACCTCTTCATACATCCCTATCCTGAGCTAATGTTTTTCAATCATCCCCTATATAATCTACTTCCCTCAAATAATGGATAATGTTATTCTCCCACCTCATTCTTGGTCTACCAACTGGACGTTTTCCTTCTGGTTTTCCTACTAGAATCTTCCATGAACCTCTTTCATTTCCCATTCGTGCAACATGCCCTGTCCATCGCAATCTACTTGACTTAACTGTTCTTATTATATGATTTCGTATACATGCCATGTAGCTCACTAGTATGTAGTTTTCTCCATTCACCTTTCTGTTCATCTCTTTTTGGCCCAAAAAGATATACCATGGCTGTTTCCAAAAATTCTCCCTTTTTTAACTGCAAGGCATTAAAATCCAGCGCCAAATCGCTCCATGACGTAATAGGCCTAGAAGGCCATTGGCATACCAGCCGGTTGCTGCCCTCACATGTACACGTGTCAATCACAGAGGCAAACAATTATCTAGCCAGTGTAGGGGTGACATGTGGTCAGCATACCCGGTTCCCCAGCTGTTACAGCTGGTTTTCTCAACGTGGAGCCGCTACTTATTGTAGCTACCCAAATTCCTCGCGATGCTGGGTGGGCACCGGTCCCATACTGACCTAAATTCCATGAGAAAATTTATTTCCCTAACGAGACTCGAACCAGACCTTAGCTCTGCGTCAAGGCATCTTGCCTTAACCACTAGGGTACGGCGTGGGACCCAGCGCCAAATAACTCATTTAAAATATAGGTAAGGAATAGAACTCGTGAATTGGTAGATTGGATAACTCTCACTACCTGCCGTTCGCGCCGTATCCCGTGCCACTTCACTCCACTCTTACTTAGGCAGGGAATACATGTGCTCCGTACAGTGGGTTACCATTGCTGGATTCTAGCTTTGATTTATGTTTCATGCAGTTGAAAACTGCATTTTTTTTTTGGACACGCCCTTGGTACTTCACAACACGTCTCTGGGAGAAATTTTAAGGTAGGTTTCGTCATGCTATGGTTGACAGTTTCCTTTGTTAGTTTAACCTCTCACCTTATCTATAGTTTTACGTGCCACACGCTACCCGGGCCTTACAGTGCTTCGACCTGTCGGGAGAGGGATTTTAACTATGGATCATTCACATACTTTTTGATCACACAAGGACATGGAGGGCCTCCCTGATTGAATGATCAGCTCAATGTCAGGGCCTCCTCGAAACAACACAACATTAAGACGAAACACACAATTCACACACACATACACACATTCACACTAAAATTATAATGACTATTTAAATCATGTCGCAAATGATAGTCAATGACCAATCACGTTTCAATGAATTCTGTTTTACAACCAATGACAGTCGTGTTTCACCTCGCTCTTTATCCATTTCTCTTTATCAGCTCCTGCTTTTGTGATAAAGAAAGCTCCTCCTTTTTTAATATTCTGAACAGGTTAGACCATTATTTTTCTCCAACAAATACATTGAATACAGCAAGTAATGAATAGATTCAGTGATTTTACTGAGTTGTTTATTCAAAATATAAATGATTAACCTATAATGTTGATTATAATAGTTTGATGTGTTTCATTATTTCTCCACTAAAGTGCATTCTTACAATATTGCGATCCTATTTGGCAATAAATAATATGATCGAGTTGCAGTGAATATACATAACCTCACATTTCTAATTTGTTTTCATACATCGCCGTTTACATTAACTTTATAAATATTTTAAAACACCGGTAACTATATTCAAATAATTATTTTTAGTAAACAGCTTAATTTTATTCGTTAAATAGTCCTAACAAATGTCACTCTTGATTTCCAAATTCTGTAGTTAAATTCACGACTCACTTCGTGAGTCGTGAATTTATCGATAATTTGGAAATCACTCGTGGCATTACTTATGATGATTATGATGGCAACATTTAAGGGAGTAAAAAACAGTTGCCTTGAAATTTTAATCAACCGTCGCATATTTGTAATTCCGACCAGCCTCAAGGGCTTCTGACTACAGTTCATGGGGTCACGGGGTTCGATTCCCAGTCAAACCACAGGATTTTTTTTCTTAAAGGGAATTATACCTGTGACCTCCCATGGTCTGTATTTAGGTTATATTTAGGTTTAAGGACTCTCCTGGTGCTTCATTACTATTCATCACTTATATCATTGGTTTAACTTAATCTGTCTTCCAGGCGCCCCAACTTAAGAAGTGGGTTGCAATTCCGCCAACTGCCAGGAGGAGATAACAGAAATGTCATAAAGACAACCTGGTGTCATTGTCAATAAAATATTTTCTAAAATAAAACAATCTACCTTCGTAGTAATTCTGCTAAAAGTATCAGCAGTCAATCTGGGATGTAAATGTGTCCAATTAACCCTTTCACTGCTGAGATATCTCCAGCCTTTAAAACCCTCCTTGCTCAATGCAGGGAGAAATATGGAAAAAGTTTATTTAGGTTCCTAAGAGATGGCAGTATATGCTTCCTTAGTTTGAAAGCAATGCAATACGTAGTATATAACTAGCAGGCGTTTGGAGTTGAGAATGGATATACACAGCCATAGCATGGCAAGCATTTTCTTTGCCAACGGATATACCCGTTCGTAGCAATGTAAAGGTTAAAATCATAGCCTAGATACCAGTAAAAGTGATAAAACAAGACAAGAAATACTTTTATTTGTATACACATTTTCAATGTTTACACATCTTTCTGTGTCTAAAGTTTTATTTTCCATCTCCACTCATCTCTATCCATCCACTCCATGACCTCCGGTCCTCTTCTTCTCAGTCCAGTTCTTATTTCTTGCATCCACGAGTTTCGAGGTTTTCAAAGAAACATACCTAAGCTAAATGTATGTTGATTAAGGCTTTCAAGACCGGAGTTCGTATTATGACCTTGTAGAAGATTTTCGGGCTGTAGGCCGTGGTCTTTGAAGTTCCCCGACGTTCCGCCAGAGACTGTGTCCAGAAGTTCAGGCCTCAAGACCACGGCCAACAGCCCGAAAATATTTTACAAGGTCATAATACGAACTCCGGTCTTGAAAGCCTAAGTAAACATACATTTAACTTAGAATTAATATAAAAAATTATGGAATATTCACCTGAAAGGTCCGTCTCCTCAACTTAATTAATTATTTAACTGTAGAGCTTTCGGGACTTGTCCCATCATCGGCAGGATTCAAAACTGGTGTTTCACTGAAGATCTGGTAGAGGGGGTTACACGTATTGGGTTCGTTTTCGTTTATCAGGCTGTCGTTGTGAGCTGCTTTCATGATTTCCATCTCTTCGAGTACGTTTATCTTCGCTGGATTATTTTCTCTGTGCATTACTGTTAGGGTGTTTTCAATATTTAACATGCGATGTCCTTCATGGATAACGTGTTTTGCATAACTTGATTTCCCTTCTGCGTGAATGAAGTCTCGAAAATGTTCTTTGAATCTGATGTTAAAACTCCTGTTTGTCCTTCCTATAGGCATATAGAATTTGTTGCAGTCCTTACATGTCAGTTTATAAACTCCTTTGCTGTTGAAGATGTTATTTTCTTCAATGTTATTGTTTATTATGTTGTTTAATTTGTTATTGGTTCTGTATGCTATGTTTACGTTTTTATTGGCTTTCTTTAGTGTATTGGCTAATTGTGTCGTTTCTTTTCCTGTGTATGTAAGTGTTATCCATGTTTTCTTGTTGTTGTCAGATTATTTTTCTAGTTTAGTTATGTTGGTTATATTGTTCTTCCTTTTTTGTTTATTTATGAGCTTATTTATGATTTCTTCATTATAGCCATTGGTTTTTGCCATATATTTAAGTATGTTTCTTTGAAGACCTCGAAAATCGTGGATGCAAGAAATAAGAACTGGACTGAGAACAAGAGGACTGGAGGTCATGGAGTGGATGGAGAGAGATGAGTGGAGATGGAAAATAAAACTTTAGACACAGAAAGATGTGTAAACATTGAAAATCTGTATACAAATAAAAGTGTTTCTTGTCTTGTTTTATCACTTCTACTGGTATCTATGATTTTAATTGGACACATTTACATCCCAGATTGACTGCTGACACTTTTAGCAGAATTACTACGAAGGTAAATTGTTTTATTTTATAAATTGTAATGAATTTCCGCAAAGTTATGCCTGACTCTGCTAATTATAAAAAAAATATTTACAATTATATGACAGAAACTGGTTCACCATGGATGAATGTGAAAAATTTGGAACACTGGCTGAAAACACCAGTCGTTGAATGTGTCAGTAGAGATGGATCTTACGAAGGAGGGTATCTAAGTGATCTCCATAAGATACTGGTGAAGACAAAGGATGAGAACTTATCGCTGATCGTGAAAACTCGTAAGGAAGACGGGAAAGTAGCAGAGACGATGAAAGAAAGCACCATGTTCCGCAAGGAGCAGGAGATGTACACAAACACACTTCCTAAAATTGAAGAACTCTTGAGGAACGCTTCACCTGGTACGTACATCATTAATTCATAACTTATACAGGACAAATATCCGGTATGGTGCGTCTATCAAAAAATAACTTTCATTCTAGTTTTCCTTTCTATGCCCCGCTTTCATATACCACGCCTGCCACATTTTCTTTTTTTCAAACTTTATCCACAATACAGTGGTTTTCCGCCAGCCTCAAGAAATTCGTCTTCTCCAGTTGTATCGGTGCTGAACATCCTCATCTGTAAGTCCCAGTTCACTCTCACATCGTCCGTACAACCTTCTTTAGGTCTTATTTGCGTCCTGCGCCGTAGCCGAGTGGTTAAGGCAAGATGTCTTGGTGCAGAGCTACGGGACTTGCGCTGGTTCGAGTCCCCATGGGGAAGACATTTTTTTCTGAAATTTCGGCCAGTATGGGACCGGTGTGTCCCGCGCCGTAGCAGAGTGGTTAAGGCAGGAAGCCTTGGCGCAGAGCTACGGGACTTGCGCTGGTTCGAGTCTCCATGGGGGAAGAATTTTCTCATGATATTTCGGCCAGTATGGGACCGGTGCCTACCCAGCATCCTGAGGCATTTGGGTAGCTACAATGAGTAGCGGCTCCAGGTTGAAACCAGCTATAACGGCTGGGGGACTCGACATGCTGACCACATGTCACCCCTACACTGGCTGATGATCATCTACCTCTGTGATTGACACATGTGGATGTGAGGCCAGCAGCCGGCTGGTAGGCTAAGGGCCTTCTAGGCCTGTCGCGCCAGGAGTTTTTTTTTTTTTATCGGACCGGTGTCCACCCAGCATCGTGAGGCATTTGGCTAGCTACAATAAATAGCGACTGCATGTTGAGAAAACCAGCTATAACGATTGGGCGACTCGGCACCCCTAAAAAAAAAAGTAAAGTGATCCCACGACAGGCCTCAGGAGGCAGTAGCAGGTTAAGGCTCCCACTTTTCTAGACAATCGGCACTTGATGTCAGCCGGGTTGTCAGCCCTTCGCGACGGCCGCCTTTACCCCCAGAACAAGCGTCTGGTACTCATTTCCGTTAGAGGCTGAGTCGATCCCAGGACCATAGTCCCGCCAGAGGGTTTGGGTCAGTTTAAAAATTCTGACCCCCCAGTTTAAAAATTCTGACCCCCCCCCCCGGCTTGTAGCGCAGTGCCTTAACCACTACGCTACGGCGTGTCCCCACATGTCACCCCTACACTGGCTTATAATCATCTACTTCTATGGTTAACACATGTGGATGTGAGACCAGCAGCCGGCTAGTAGGCCAAGGGCCATCTAGGCCTATCGCTTTTGGAGTTTTTGGTGGTTTTTCTTCTTTTCCTGTCTATTCTCCTCTCCAAGATTTTCTTAGGGATTCTATCAGATGTCATCCTCTTTATATGTCCATAGCACCTTAATCGTCTCTCTTCAATTGTCTGTAACATATTTCTTTCAACTTTAATAATTTTCTTAAGTTTAACGCTTATAATGTTTTCTAATCTGGACTTTCCCGATGATCTTCTCCAGTAATCCATCTCTGGTTAGTTTGGCACCTTCTAATTGTCCATTGCATATAACATAATACTCTCTACAATGGCCTTATAAATAATTTTCCATCAGCCCTTGTTGAACCAACGCCTAACTGCAAGGCAGGAGCCCTTACAGGGTACTATCAGCCGGGCGTACTGATCCCTGGTTGTTATTCCTCCCCCTCACCCTTTTCCAACCTGGCTTTGTACGATGGAGATTGGAATGACAGAGAGATGTGCAGGAGAATGACAGTAGATTAATTGGGCGCAAGAAACCTGCTAAATAACAGTATATTACAATGCGAGGTTAGGAAGTGGTGATTCTGTAAAACACTTCACAAACGTGTGTTGTACATTATTTTTTGCACGATGGTGTTTTCAAAATAATAAATAATAGTAAAATTATAACATCGTTGTAGGAAATATTTGCGTTCAATACAAACAACTTGACTAACGTTAACAGTCTGACCAATGTTTATACGGTAAATGCCGAAAATAATTTATTTGAGACTACAGTAGGCCGTGACACCAATCAGGTATAAAATGGCGGCAAGTACGAATATATTGTTTTATATTGTTTCAAATAAAGTTCAGTTCATTTAAAATGTAGTGGTCTGTTTCGTATAATGTATAATGGATATATTTTTGTATATACATTGTACGTAGTATACATAAAGGGCAGTGGTTTTATTCCCCGCACTAAATAGATATTTTTTAATATTGCAGTACCGATATAGTTATTTAGTTATTTATAGGTTGGCTACTCCGAAATGTAGTAAATCGAACTATCAATCTACGACAGAACGCACTATCGTGCACAAAGAAATTATTATTATTATTATTATTATTATTATTATTATTATTATTATTAGTATTATTATTATTGTTATTATTATTATTATTATTATTATCATCATCATCATCATCATCATCTGCATTCATGGATTAGGTCTGTTGACCCGTTCCGACTTCAACCCATCTCTTTCTAGGTCTGCCCACATCTCGGGTGCCTTTAGGTTTGTATTTGGTTATTTGTTTTGGATATCTATCTTTTATTATTATCATCATCATCATTATTATTATTATTATTATTATTATTATTATTATTATTTATTATAGTCCACCGCTGTGGTCTCGAGGTGGCGTGGTGCCTTGTCACGCAGCGGTCCGGGGTTCGATCCCCGGTCGGGGCAGTTTTTCTGAGTGAGGTTTTTATCGGGGTTTTTCCTCACCTTAAGACAAATGTCAGGAAAACTTTAAGGTCCAAACGGTCCCCTAAATCATATGGCCATCATCATCATCATCCTCCACCGGTGTGGAAAGCAACGGGAAGCTACCACACCTACAATTCCCTAGCAAAGCTGCAAGCATAACGTGAAAAAGCTATGATTGCAGTGAAGGACCTGCCTTCGGACAGTATTACTATGAATGGATTATTATTATTATTATTATTATTATTATTATTATTATTATTATTATTATCAATATTAATGATTTAGATAAACGGTATTACATTTCAGGTACATTTGAACCCATTTCACCAAAATGTTATATTTCTTGTAAAGAGTTTTTGATGATGGAAGATTTGTCAGATCTTGGATATAAAATGTTAGACATACAAAAAGGATTGGATTTGGAACGAAGTCTTGCAGTCATGCGCACAACAGCTAGGTACCACGCAGCTTCCATAAAACTTCAAGAACAGGATCCAGGTTCCATGTCGGAATATCAAATAAATTTCTTCACTGAAAACGGCACTCAAGATACTTGGAATACATGCTTATCAGGTACGACTATCTGTTTCTATAATAGTTATTTATGTTGCTAGGTTTCTAAGTGAGGGTTTGCGGATCAATTGAAACTCAGGTCTGCATTTCGTAACGAATTCGTTAAAAAATTGATTCTTGCAACGTGCATAAGTTGATTTCATATTATGTCGAAGTTTATCTGTTTTTTTTTATGTTGGACCATTACTGACAAGCATACATTCGGTAGAAATTAGCCCCATTTCGTCTTGGTCTACCTCTGTGACAGTTTCCTATCCGCGGATCCCACATAAGTATCCACGTCCATACACACACACACACACACACACACACACACACAGCTTTATATATAAGTAAAGTATTCCCACTACATGCCTCAGGAGGCCCTTGGGGTAGTGGGACGTTAAGGCTCCCATTATTTCTAGACAATCGGCACTTGATGTCAGCCGGGTTGTCAGCCCTGCGTGACGGCCGCCTTTACCCCCAGAACAAGCATCTGGTTCTCATTTCCGTTAGAGGCTATGTCGACCCCAGGGCCATAGTGCCGCCAGAGGGTTTGGGTCAGTTTAAAAATCCTGACCCCAACGGGACTTGAACCCTCGTCCCTCCGGCTTGCAGCTCAGTGCCTTAACCATTACGCTACGGCGTGCTATATATATATATATATATGTATGAAAAGAAAAATGAATGCTTGAGTCGGGATTTGAACCCGAGTCTCTAAACTCTGTACGTTTAGCGCTCTAACCAACTGAGCTACTCAAGTATTCCAACACAAACATACATTTTTCTTACATATGTAGTATTCTCAATTTACACAAGAGGTAGTGGGAATTCGTTCCAACACCATCTAGTGGCCAACATAACAGTTAAGCATTTTTTTAAAGAGAATAACGCTTGTATATTTAGATGTTATATATATATATATATATATAATTCTTCTGTACATGTGTTTGTCACTGAACTCCTCCAAAACGACTGGACCGATTTTGATGCAAATTTTTGTGCATGTTTGAGTGGATCCCTGCATGGGTTAGATTCACAATTGGACCCTCTAAAATCATTAGGTGTAGGAGATCGCCTGAAATGAAAATTTAAAAATCACAATTTTCAATGTTTCACAACGAAACTCAGTATATCCTATTAAAATAAACCTAGATAGGTATTATTAAAAAATGAACGAAATCCGACAGTTAAAAGTGGAGGTTTACCTGAAATGCGAAATTAAAAACGGCCTAAACACTAGATCCATGTTGATGAAATTTGTGTGTGTGTTTGAGAGGTTCCGTGGATGATTCAGATTTACATGTGGACCCTTTAAAATCATTAGGTGTAGGAGTTCACCTGAAGCGAAAATTTATAAATCAATCTAGTGGTCATTATTTTTTAATTTTCACAAAGAATCTTAGTATATCCGACTAAAATAAATCGAGGTAGGTATTGTCCAAAAATGAGCGAAATCCAACAATTAGAAGTGGATGTTTACCTGAAATCCGAAATTACAAACTAGCAACCTCCATATTTGGTTCGTCTCAGCGTATACCATACAATGTAATTAACCTTTAATATTTAATTTATTAGGCGTAGCAACGAATGCTAATATTAGCTAGTATGCACTAATATAATGTAGTGTTAAAAACTATAAAATAGTTACCTTGTAGGTCCGTCTCCTCAACTTGAGTTATTTTAAAACTCTATAGGCCTCTCGTAGACAGCGTTGGGCAGGACACGTTGCACGTATGGGAAATGAAAGACTTGCATGGAAGCTTCTTGTAGGAAAGCCAGAGGGAAAACGCCCTGTTGGTAGACCAAGAATGAGGCGGGAGAATAACATTAACTATGATTTGAGGGAAGTAGATTATACAGGGAATGATTGGAAAGCATTTGCTCAGGATAGGGATGTATGAGAGCTTATGTCCGTGCGGCCATGAACCTACGGATTCGATAGTGCCAGTGAGTAAGTAAGTATAGGCCTTTCGGGACTAGTCCCATCATCAGCAGAATGCATTAGGTCCGTACTTGTTGACCCTTGTTGAAGCACTGACTTGGTTGTGAGAATTTTGTACAGAGGATTGTGTGGATTAGGTGTGTATTCATTGAGAATCAGGTTGTTGTTGATTTCTCTTAGGATTTCGATTTCCTCCAGTATATTTATTCTCGTTGGAATGTTTTCTCTATGTACTATTGTGAGGGTGTTATCGATGTTATGCATATGGTGTCCAGCCTGAATTACATGTTTTGCGTAACTTGATTTTCCTCCGTTATAAATGAAATCTCTGAAATGTTCCTTGAATCTAATGTTGAAGATTCTGTTAGTTTTCCCAATGTAGAATTTATTGCAGTCTGTACATGTTAATTTGTAGATGCCTTTATTGTTGAATTCATCTATTTCTTCGGTGTTGTTTAATTTATTATCAGTTCTGTAGGATATATTTATATTCTTATCGAGCCTTTTTAGTGTATATATATTTATTTACTTATTTATTTATGTATTGTTATAGCATTATTGGAATTGCTAATTGAAGAACTGGAGACTTGGCCTGCTGAAGAATGGTCATATTACGTGACGAAATTGAAGAAAATCCAACCAACTTACTTGAAGAGAGTACAGAATGTAGCGCGTAGAGTGGACAGTGATTTCAATGTACTTATCCACGGTGATTTGTGGGTTAACAACATGTTGTTTAGAGACGACAAACTGAGGTTGTTGGACTTCCAGTTGGCGCAATTTACTTCTTTCGCTATTGATCTGCATTTGTTCCTCGCAACAAGTGTTAAAATTGACGTAAAGAATAAACCACAAGGAACAACTGCTGCAGGTAAGTTATATTCAGAGATGTTAGAGAAAAAACAAATACATAACGGCCTTAGACACTCTCTAAGGCAGTGATTCCCAAATGAAACTCACGCCCCACAAATTGGCAATTTGATTGTTAGAAGAACAATTCAAAAAGGTCTGTCAGGCAGGAATTCCTCAGCAATTCGAAGTTATGCCCCTATTTTGTTGATTTATGGAATGATTGTTTCTTTTATGAAATTGGAAAAACTAAATTTTTGATGCCAGCTTATTTAAAGTGTTTGACTGCAGTGAAAATAAATGATCCATAATCGCAACTTATTACCAACATATTGTATACTGCTGCACAATTTGTCACCAATTTAAATAATGTACGGTTTTAAATTGGTAACTGCAGAATGGCATGTTTTACAGAGTGAGAGTAAAATAATAATCATAAGTAATTTCACGAGTGATTTCAAAATTATCGATAAATTCACGACTCACGAAGTGAGGAGTGAATTTATCTAGATAATTTGGAAATCAAGAGTGGCATTTGTTAGGACTATTTAACGAATAAAATTAAGCTGTTTACTCACAAATCATTATTTAAATATAGTTATTTTAAAATATTTATATATCTAATGTAAACGGCGATGTTTGAAAACAAATGAGAAACGATTGGTACGCTCCATTTGCTTCTTTTGTTTTATCACTGCAACCAAATCATACTATTTATTGCCAAAGGAACGCAATATTGTAAGAATGCTCTCTAGCGGAGAAAAAATGAAACACATCAAACTGTATATTAATTAATTTCTGATGTCCTATGATGTAAATATGACAATTATATTTTTCTGGGTTATTACCTGGGAAAAAATACAATTAAGAAAGTGCAAACAGTGGTTTCTTTTTTTGATGGTGTAATCAATTGCTACAAATGTTTTTATATTAACTCCTGGCAGCGCTACGTGTTGACATTCATGCACTATATATACAATCTGGTAGCCGTATTTCTTATGGAGTCAGTCACTGCAAAATAATGGTCAGACCTGTTCAGAATATTAAAAAGGAGGAGCTTTCTTTAATATGGTAAATTTAACATTGGTAAATATTTGGTGAAACGCGACTGTGATTGGTTGTAAAACAGAAATCTTTGAAACGTGATTGGTCATTGACTCCCATTTGGGGCATGAGTTAAATAGTTTCTGCAAAGTTTTCAATTTTATTTTAACAAACAAATGTGAATGTAGTATATATAGGAGCAGTTACAAAATACATGTTTTGAGTTTTATGTTCTATTAAACCTTACTCACTAATTATACAAAATAAAAGGTAACTGACGCAACAACTAACGCTTCTGTAGAGTGTAAGAGTTTTAATTAAAATAAATAACAATTCTATATTAGGTATGAGTTTGTTTATTTTACAATATTTTGTATATGGAAACCCACAAAGGAATTAAACATAGGCTCAATTCTGCAAATGCATACTACTATACATTATAGGGACTCTTGCCGTCCCAACTTCTCTAAAAAGAAGACGTTAAACTGAAAATATAAAACTGTTATTCTCCCAGTTACATTAGCCTATGTGGATGCGAAACGTGGATTTTTAGGGAGGACAAAAGATTAAGAGTATTTGAGAATAAAGTTCGTAGGAAAAAGTTTGGTTGATTATTTTAGAAGAAGCCTCCAAAAAACAAGACAGGATAAAATAAGAAATGAATTCCTTTGGGGAGAAATGAATGTCACCACATCTGTTGTTAAGAGGATTGAAAATCAAACGCTTAAATGGTATGGCCATGTACAAAGAATGGAAAATGAAAAATGGCCAAAAAATATATACCAATGGTCACCCCCTGGAAGAAATAAACGTGCCAGACCAAGATGGAAATGGAAAACCTACGTCAGAACAATAATGGATGATAGGAATTTGGAAGAGGGAGATTGGAATGATACAGATAAATGGAAACTGAAGACGGCAAACCTATAAATGGGGGAAAGCCGAAGAAGAAGGAAAAAGTTTGGACTAAAGAGAGATGAACAGATAGGTGAATGGAGAAGACTACATAACAGTGAACTACATGATCTTTATGTTAAAATAAATATAATAAGAACAGTGAAGTCTTGTGGACTGCGATGGGGAGAACACATACATCAATGATGAATGAAAAAGGAGCTTAGAAACTCCTTGTACACCGGAAAACCAGAGGGTAAGCAACCAGTAGGTAACACAAAAATGAGGTGGGAGAATAACATTAAAAATGATTTGACGGAAGTAGACTAATCAAGGAATGATTGAAAACATTAGATCAGGATAGGGATGTATGGAGAGCTTATGTCCGCGCTGCCATGAACGTACGGATTCTATAGTGCCTGTGAGTTAATTAGGCTCTTGAAAATATTTTTCAATAGTTCATATACTACTTTGGGAAATTTTTAAAAATTTCCATCCCCTAACCTGAACCAAGCAAGCCCTGATCTGTCTTTAAATCCTAGGTTGAGTATATAAGATTCTTTTCCGCAAACTTGTTTTAGGTCTCTTTGTAAAAAAACAGTGATCGTTTTCCCGCGCATTCGGCCAAAATATTTTTTTCGGTTTGTATCTAAGTACCTCCTTCTAATTTCTCTCCACACATTCTTGCGATTTTCAGTCCCTTTTTCCCATACCCAACCCATCCCAATCTTTTGGAGTTCTCCCTTAACCTCGTCTGCCCAGAATTTCCCATTTGCGATCCAAATTTTTAAAAAATTGCGACGATCACGATATGCGAATATGCCCAATGTGCGGGAGCTTTGAAGACGAGACACATATATTAGGAAAATGTAACGATTTAGAATATTGGAGGCATCAGTTATTACCGGAAAGATTTCTAAATTCAAATCGTGGAAGATTGGCATGCTACGAGTTATTGGTAAACACAGAAAATTGGATAAACTTCGGTAGATTTCTGGACAAAACGCGGAAAATAAGAACAACACTTATTCAGGAATAAATAAATATGTTAAGTAAAGTAAAGTAAAGTGATCCCACAACAGACCCGGAGGTCCTTGGGGTAGTAGGAGGTTAAGGCTCCCACTTTTTCTAGACAATCGGCACTTTATGTCAGCCGGGTTGTCAGCCCTGCGTGACGGCCGCCTTTACCCCCAGAACAAGCGTCTGGTACTCATTTCCGTTAGAGGCTGAGTCGACCTCAGGGCCATAGTGCCGCCAGAGGGTTTGGGAAATAAATATGTTATTAACAAATTGCAATACCATTAATTCTTAATAATTCTACATAACTAAGTTAATGTATAATGTAATTGTATTGATATCTAATTGTAATATTATTGTGTGTGTTTTTAAGTATATTATTACCAAACATCAACTTATTGTAACGGACTGTCAACAGCACGTACGGCTTACTGCCCGTGCGATCCATATTTATAAATAACATTGTATGTATCTTACTTTTTGTCTAATAAAGTCCTTATGTATGTATGTATGTACTTTGGGAAGAAAGTTTAATACTCATATGTTATGTCAAATTTTACGTGGAAGTCTTCTTGTTTTACAGGAGTACCACAACACTCTCTGTAACATTATGACTGCTCTGGGCTGTGAAAGAAAATTACCAACTCTGGACGAGTTACTCGAAGAATTTAAAAGGAAATCTATGTACGGACTTTTTGGTGTTATATTTTTCTCTGCAATGTGGACATCGGATCGAGACAGTGGTTTTGACCTTGATGAGTTAATGAAGGGCAGAACTCCGGGTCGCAGACTGTACAGTGACTGTTACAAGCAAATAGTTAAATGGGGTTTACCTCATGCGGATAAATTGGGAGCATTCGAATGACAATTACACTATATTACCACCGACTTATTTTATCGTAACGGATAAGATTTTTCTATAGCGTTTATCACGTCTAGAAAATAGCATTGCTCTTAATCCAGAAAATGGTGTCATTTTATCTGGGATTAATTTATCAGTTAATTCGATTGAAGTAAATAATTTAATTAAATAGTTTCATATAGAACTTTTCCAAGAAGGTGAGTGCCCGATTTATGGATAGAAATACCGTTATGACACGTATAATTACACTGAGCAACAAAAAAGAAAGAAAAAATGTGATTCTGATAGTATTTTTTCTCCTGAATTCAAATATGATATCGGTATTTCTCCATCACGCGGGATTTCCGAGAGACAGGAATTTATAATTTCAAACACTTTAATATTTTCTACATTCGTAACTACACAATATTCGAACATTCGGACTCATCTAGAAAGTAAGAAATGACGATTTTCTGCTATATATCGCCTGTGGAGCATCCCTCTTGGTGGTCCAACAATAATCGGCCAGCATATTAGGATTGCATTTGCG